>JALRMM010000207.1:0-65401 GCA_026122155.1 Zymoseptoria crescenta | reverse complement strand
AGCCCTTCTCTTTTACGACCGAGAAAGAGAGGTAGATTGCGATAAGAGAGGTAGAAGCCGTAGGAGAGGTAGATTGCGACGAGAGAGGTAGAAGCCGCGGGAGCCCTTCTCTTTTACGACCGAGAAAGAGAGGTAGATTACGATAAGAGAGGTAGAAGCCGCGGGAGCCCTTCTCTTTTATAACTAAGAAAGAGAGGTAGATTGCGACGAGAGAGGTAGAAGCCGCGCGAGCCCTTCTCTTTTACAACTAAGAAAGAGAGGTAGAAAGAGAGTATAGTTATCCAATATTCCTACCTTTTAAAAAGCGAGAAGGGCGCGATATCGAGAGCGAGAAGGGCGCAATATTAAGAGCGAGAAGGGCGCGATATCGAGAGCGAGAAGGGCGCGATATCGAGAGCGAGAAGGGCGCGATATCGAGAGCAAGAAGGGCGCGATATCGAGAGCGAGAAGGGCGCGATATCGAGAGTAAGAAGGGCGCGATATCGAGAGTAAGAAGAACGTAAGAAGGGTATAGTATCGAGAGTAAAAACGATATAGAGAAGGGTATAGAGAAAGTTAAAGGTATAGGAAAAAGAGTAAGAAAAGAGACGAAGTAAGACGCGACTATAAATTAAATAAAAGGACTTAGAGAAAAAAAAAAGAGGTAGAATCCGAAGTTCTAAACTCCAACTTACGCTCGACTCGTACTTAACTCGCCTAACTCGCCTAACTCGCTTACGCCTTACCTAACTCGCTAGACTCGTATTTTAGATTTTCGTAACGTACGAGTTAGTAGCTAAGGCTTCTTTCCCTTAGTATCGTAGGTAGTAAGCACGTTAAAGTAGGATATACCTTTATAGGCTAGTAAACGCTCTATATACTTCTCGATTAAGCTCTTACCTCTATACTATAGAGCGTCGGCGTCGGTAGGCTGTTTATTAAGGGTTAATAGATAGCCTTACTACTTAATCGGAGGGCAGTCGACTAAAAGCATAGTACGAGTTCCTTACTAAAGGTTATATCCGAGAAGTAGATAAGATACCTTCTACGTAGACTAATCGCGATCTCCGATTAGCTTATTTATAGTTTTAGCGATAAGAGAGATAATCGGTCGGTTAGAAGTGATATAAGGGATAAGGGCCTTAACAACCTAATTATATAGCTAGGACGTAGTTTCGCCCTTACTATAGTAGTTAGCTATATATTCGATTACCGCGTAGAGGGAGGTAGCCGGTAAGAGATTATAGTTACTACGCTACCTAGGCGATATTATCGGTAAGAAGTAATTTAAATTGTTCTTATTGCTCTATGCATAGAAGCTCTAATAGATAGGGTCACGCCTCTTACTCGTCTCGGCTTCTTCGAGGATATTACGTAGGAAGTAGAATCTATAGAAGGTAGTTTAATTATTAGCGCTCTAGCCCCTCTTACGGCGCTAGTAGTAGTCGGTGTATATATACCTCTATACGTAGTTAATAATATCGGATAGATCCCGTAGCGTATTAGTAAGCTAACTACTAGGTCCGCCGTTAAGATTAATAGCACTACGCTCGCTATATACTTTAGTTCTAGCCGGCTCCGGATTAATAGCTTTAAGTTAACGATCCTATGCTTCGGTGAACTATATGCGACCCTCCTTAGTCTTAATGTCGGCAAACTAAGTAGGGACACCTAATAACTAGACGAATCTATAAGTATGCATACTACTATAGCCCTGGTATTTATAGCGGAACTAGTAGTCTATGACATAGAACTTGGGCTTAATAACGGTTTCCATAAATACGTTAAGTCTTCGCTAAAAGTAAGCAGTAGCGAGATATGGATAATTACGGAGGTTCTCTCGCGCGATCTTAATGCGTTCCTAAGGGGTACTATTAAGCTATTACGGGTATCTAGGCAAATGCCTTATAAATAAGTCCTATTATAGATCGGCCAAACTAAACGTAAAGAACATAAGTAGTTTACCTAAGCTACGCACCTAGGCCTCGAGGTTGTGCTTTATACTATTCTAGTATATACGGGTACTACGAAGGCTTGCTAAGGACCGGACAATCGAGCTAAGAAGGGCCTTAGCTATAGGGTTATCCGGTATATCGAAAGCTATACGAATATCGTCTATAGTAAGATCCTTATACTATAGATAGAGGTTAACAAAGAATAATAACTTACTACGAGTCTGATTACGCATTTTAGTGTTAAACACGACGTAGCGGAACCTTAGATAACGGGTAAAGCGTATGTCGTCGTATTTTATAAGATAATCGATGTATTGGCAATAGTTTACCTCTCGGTCTCGTAGCTAGATAATCTCTACGAGCCTATAGGGGAAAAGCGATAGGAATACTAGTAATAGAATTAGCTAAGTACCTAACTACTCTAATAGTAGACGCTCCTCGACGTCTAGCTATATAAGGCGAGGGCATTATTAAGGCTACTTACTACCGAGCGGGTTATTTCGATAAGTACCGACTCTTTAAGCGAGATCGTCTATATCTTACTATTCGGAGTTAAGGTTAGGAACGGCACTACTATCGTAGCCGAGATATTCTAGCTCTTCCGCTTTAGTAGATTTAGATACCTATACTTTAGGCTAAGTTCCTAGACGCTAATCTCTAGTAACGTCTCTACTACTAGTAGTACCGGCTTTATATCCTACCTAAGTAAGACGGTTAATAATGTTACCGTTAGTAGGTAGGTCGCTAATACGGTTACGATTAATAACGATATCTCGATACCTAGGGTAATTCGCTTAGAGGTACTCTAGCTATTATATAACGACGTCTTGGCGTATAGTGAATTCGTAACTAAATTAACGCTCTTAGCCGGCTCGGTCTACTATATTCGAGTTATCGGCATTTAAAGGCTTTAAAATAATAATATTAAGATCCTCCGGAATAAGTAGTAGTTTATTAACGAGCTAGATAACATCGCGAAGGAAGGCGGCGATATAACTATAGTATAACTATTACTAGCTACGAATCTAGAAGCATTCGACCTGGACGTAAATACGTAAGATAAGCATCTCTTCGACTATTATAAGCTCGGTTAAGTTATAGGTAATGCGGCTAGGATCTATATAGTTAAGCGTAGATATTAAAGGAGGGTCTATAGGTTTCTTATCCCTACCTTTACGAGCCCTACTACGGTAAGTCTTATAGACGATACTAAAGTCTTAAAAGTCTTATAGATCTTAGTTAAACTATCGTTCGCTATATAGGTAGTAGAGTGTTAAACGTTCCTTAGCGAGCTTATACTCGAAATCCTAAATAAGTGCCTAATCGAAATTAGATACGGCTAGCTAATCTAGATCTCTAGTAAGGGGGAGGCTCTACTTGGTAGTTAAGCGATTAATATAGTCTTAATGCTTACGAGTCTTCTAACTACTACGAGAGGCTAACTAACGTCGTCGTATTTTAGCCGTATTCTAGTTAGGATCTTAAGTACCTACTAGACCGGTGCTTTAAGTGCCTCCTAGACCGGTACTTTAAGTACCAGCTAGATCGGTACGCTAGGTAGTAATTTCGAAGCGATTACTCGAAAGGGGATTCTAAAAGCTACTCGGTAGTAGAGGAGGCATATTATCGTTATCGTCCGGCGGAGAGGGAGGGGACTAAGACCTATTAAAGATATTACGGTAAGGATTATATTTAGTTATATACTCTAGAAAGACGCCTTAGTAAAAGTTAATACGAGTAGAGTTATACTACTTATTAATATACTAATTCTACTTAGCCGTAAGATTAGCGTTAAGAATACCTATAGTATAATATATATAGACGTTATTATAGGTAGGGCCCTAATAATTTAGATACTATCGTAGATGCTAACATTTATTATAGAAGAAGAAGTTATGCGGCTATATCGGATCTAGAGTAGGCGTACTTAATTCGATACGGATACGTATAGCTATATACTATTCTCGCTATTCGGTAGCAATATACTAGCGTATATTAAGCTAGTCTTATAGGAGTTAAGTACTACGAGGGCAGTATAGTAGGACTAGGGCATTACTAGCTCTAGTTATAGTAGGTATAGCGGCGAGTATCTTAAGAGGTAGTATAGGAGTAGCTAGAGGTACTACGGTCTTACTCTTATAAGGACGCTTTTTACTAAACTATATAGCTAAGAAGCTAGGCTAGGTTTTACGATAATTAGAGCATCGTTTAATAGGCTTCTTATAACCCTTACGGCCGTCGATATAGTAATCCTTAGGCTTAAAGTAGCCGTAGATACATTTAATTATACTAGGGTACTCGGAGTCGCTATCGGATTCGAACTAGGTCTCTAGATCGAATAGAAGAGGGTTATCGTCTATACTATGCTTATTAGGTTATTAAGAATTATTACTATTACCGGCTCTACTACCGGCGGAGGGAGCGAGAGATACTATATCGACGGAAACTAGGGATTATAACTATAATTATAATTAGGGTTAGGGTTAGGGTTAAAAGGGGAGTTAAACGGAAGGCCGAGAAGGGGTTTAGAAGTAGATTAGAAGAACATAGGACGGACAGATATTAGGTTAGGCTTAAGTTATAGAAGATAAGGTAGGAGTCCGTATTAATATAGGTAGTAGCTATCTATAGACGTAGTTTCCTAGGGCTTCTACTTTATGTTTATAATTATTATCCGGTATTTCCTATATATAATTAGGGTTATTATAAAGTCTTAGATATCGTCTACTACCTACTAGGTGCATCTATATACTAGTTAGACGGTTCCGAGTAGACTATATTATATTTACTAAGTTAACTATATCTATTATTAATACTATTATATATGCCTAGTAGCGGGCCTTTTGCCTCTAGCGGCCCTACTAGGGGCTTTTTTTGTTTACGCCTACGGTAGGCTATATATACTAGAGATTATTATAAGTGCTCTATACGTTGTTAGACAATTATTAATATTATTATTAATATGCGTAAGTTTATAACGTAAGGTATATAGTTAATCTTCGGCTAACGCCTAAGCTAGAGTAACATTACTATATTAAGAATAGACTAATTAGAGCGTGTACTTTTCAGGAATTTAAGCCCCCCCAAGCCCGGCTAAAGTTCGGCGGTTAATTAGCACTCGCTAAGGGGGAAGGGAAGGGTCGTAAGCTCCCTAACCCCCCCCTCCCCCCCCCCCCCCCCCTACCGCTCCGCGCTAACGACGCCTATTTCGCTAGATTAGTCCCTTCTACGACTCCGGCTAGGGAGGATAAGTTCGCCACTTTTGTATATATACTTACGCCGCTAATCCTAGTACTCCTTACTTTCGCGATTATTATTATCTCCGAAGTCTCTCCGCTAAGTTTAGAGACTACTAAGTAATAGATAGTTTAGACGAGAGTATAGTCGTGAGGCATGCGCGGGCAAGATCTTAAGGTGTAGCTCAAACTTATATCGGGTAGAGTATAAAAGAGTTACTAAAGATCCAATAAGAAGTTCCTTAACGCTCGAAGGGACGGTAGATTCGTAGAGCTTACGCTTAAGGTCTTCCTAAGTCGAATAACGTCTTACGAAACGTATCTTCGAACGGTCACGTTAGTGTCAAGAGATCGGTACCCAGAATATATATAGTTGGCGGTACTAGTCGCTTATTAAAAACATTATTACGACTTCCTATTAGATTACATTAGACTACTCACCGCATTTAAACGACGTGCTGTATTCGCCTACATAGCGAATTTGCGAAGGCGTTCTCGAAGCTTTAGTACCCTACTTACCTACGTTATTCGATTCTCACGATGGCCACGACGCTTAAGTAGTTGAATACGTTAGTATAGTAGCATAGCTTATAGCACAATCTACTTACTGCAGTACCAATGGCATAGCGACCAGAAGGCAGCGAGGCTATACTATCGACGGCAACGTGTGCGGGTTCCGTTGTCTCTGCTCCACGTCCCCGTGCGCGGATTGTATGCGGGAACACTTCACTCACGTTCTGCACGTTTCAGCACGCTAGCGGCGCGGAAATACGTTGCTCCGTCCCGCGCGCTCTTCACGAACATCATGCTCCAACTTCTTCCCTCCTCGCTTAGTCTTCCGCACCCAACACCTCAACTTGACTCCAACGAAAAGCCGACGCCAACATCGTCCCTCGTTTGCATCGACATTGTCAATCCTTCCTGCGCTTTCACGCAAATCCTTACCACGATGTTGCTCCTTCCCTTTTGCGACTTCGGTCAACCGGACGCTCTCTTCACCTCAAGCATCGCAACACAGCGTATTACCGAAGAGCACTTGCGGCGCATTCCCGCCAACAAGGTGCTTAGCACGTACGAACTGGTTGCTCTGATTGTGGTCCACCTGGAGCCTCGCACGATTCTCATCACCAAGCGCGTCTCGAAGACCTTCCGCAACGTGGTGGACACCAGTAAGCCTGTGCGCCAAGCTGCCTTTCTCGATCCGACGATCACCTCTCCCGCTTGGGAAGTCAGTCACATCAACGACGACATCATCGAACTCATCCCGTACGACAAAGCTCCTTCATGCTGGCTGGACGCCGGCAACAAAGTCTTTGGCACGGAGGAGCCGCCCAGCAAGTCAGAGTGGAGCGTTTATCCATACTCCCGATCCCAAGGCAAGAGCACCATGCGAATGACTATCCATCACTACAATTCAGCCATCCTTCAGCTTCGGAACACCCGTCCAATGAGCAACCAATACGACTGCAAGCCATGTGAAGTCTTCGATGCGCTGCAGTATGGAGAAAACTCCCAGCTCATGGAGGTCAAACTTGACCACATCACTCTGAAGGAGGCCATCGCCAACGGATACTCTTTCCTCGACATGCAGCTCGCGAGCCCGCCCATCAAGAAGATACGCGTCTTCCTCGCCGAGCGCGGCTCGCAGGAGATCTTCACCGGCGGTGAGGGCGGCAGCGATTTCTTCCATGCTTCAGGCATCACAATTCGCCACTTGCTTCAGATCGCGCAGGCTACGGACCTGCCAGGCCTGCCAGATCTCACCGTCCGGCACTTCTGGGCTCTCGGAGGCCACTTCGTTTCCTCGGCGACACAAAAGGCCGTCCAGATGGCCGGTCTTCGTGGTCTCACGTGTCTCGCGAACATGCAGATCTACACCGACGAAGACAAGCAGGCACTGCAGGAGCAAGTGAATGAGAAGATGGCGAAGATGCAGGATGATCTGGACGTCAACAAAGCCAGCATGCAGGCGATCGCCGACCGCGAGCGGAAGATGCTGGAAGCCAGGGACGATCTCGACTACGATCCACAAGCCGCACAAGCCTCGGTCCTCGCCAACAGTCAGCAGGATCAGAACGAGCTTGACGAGAAGTTCCAGCAGATGCAAGACCAACACATTTTGCACGAGGCGTTTCTTCAAGGCATCGTTGACCGCGAGACGGAGCGCATCTCGGCTTGCTTCCCGGTCGACAAGGAGGAAGAGACCGAGCTCGATGTTGTCACCGATGGAACGGACATTCCGGATGACGGAGGCGCCGGCCAGCAGGAGGGAGTGTTTACGAACGACAAGATCTCCGAGAGCCTCGACGTTGCAGACGATGGCGCTGCAGTCGAGCAACAGGACGTGGCCTGGGAGGACAACATCGGCGAAGACTTGGACTTCACAGACGACGATTTCGGATTCGAAGAAGAAGAAGAACATGACCTGCAGTTTGAGTTCGACGAGGAGGAAGACTTCGCGGAGGATTGCGAGGTTGTCGACATCGCTCTCTAGGCGCCACCTCGTGCGGACATCGAGACACCTCTGAGCAGGAGACAGCAAACAAGGGTCGACTATTGGGATCATGGGTGCTTTAATCTTCAACAGTACGGATATGCGTTCGGAGTCGATTGTGATCGGGGCTCGATGGCGCGATACCGCGTAAGCTTCACGAAGATTCTTGGGGTGGGAGTGGTTCTTGCAGCGTGGAGGATTTGCTCTCGTGGGTCATGATGAACAGAAAGGTTTTCGAGAAGGAGATGCTGTAAGACGGGTAACGATCTCGCGAGGGACGTATTGAGAGACCCAGTTTGAACTCGGTAGGGCTGTACGAATATCCCGTCACGACGTGCGAGACCTCTCTCCCTCTCTCTCACTTACTCTATAGCATACGCAATGTTCTCGACCCTTTCAATCTAATCTTCATGAGCTCCTCCTCAATCTTTCGAGCGCTGCAGGAAGCTTCGTCAGGTTGTATGTCAATGAGCTCGTAGCCGTGTACTGCAGTGATACTCTGGCAACAACTGAACACAAAGAACGAGGTCCAGTTTCGCCGTGCTAACCCACGGTCACTCTACATGTTATTGCTCCGACTCAAAGACCTGCCGGAGGAGCAGTTTCATTCTGCTCCCGTGCAGGTCATGTTCCAGGACCGAAACAAGTACGGCTGTCGTTGTAATGCATGCTAGTAGATCACAAGATACGTAAACTAGGTCGAAGTTACCCGGGAAATCTCTTGTACTTCAGATATGCTGGCGGTCGAACGCGGCTGTACCCCATGTCAATCCATGCCTCGGGATCATTTACACTCACTTTTGAAGATACCAGATTTGCGCATGTCACGCTCAAGCCGACCCGCCCCGCGCTCTCTTGACCTTCTTCGCCCGACTCTGTCCCCCACACTTCTTCATCAACAAACTTGTCGATCGTTTCATAACCACCAAACTCGTCGTCGTCGTCAGATCTCGCTGCCACAGCGACACCCGACTCCGCACTGCGCTTCACATCAAGCCTCGATCCGCCCACGATTCTCCCACGTACGTCCGCGTGCGCCATCTTCGGACTAAGCCTCGATCCGTCTAAGAATCTCCCACAAACTTCTGCGTGCGCCATCACCTCTACAACCATGCCTTCCAATTTCGATACCCCGCCGAGCACGACCAAGATCAGAGCCACGCCTGCATCCGAAGAAGATGTCACGACTGAGCCAAAGCTCTGCGCAGCAGCTCGGTTCTTCGACATCTATGAGATGACCGTGAAAGTGCTGCAATACCTTAAGCCGACGCAAATCGTGAGGATCCGAAGCACGAACCGAAAATTCCTCGAAGTCTTCCAGCGCAGCCATCGAGTACAGCAAGTCGCTTTTCTCAGACAGCCAAAGACTCCCAACAAAGCCGTCTGGGAAGTGGGATATGTCTCTCGGGAGCCGAAGACAATCAAGCTCTACTCCAAGGAGGAAGTCAAGCAAGACGCGACGATTTCGAACCACCTCGGGCACTACTACACCTCAAGGACCCAGGGCTTTGCGTATCCCCATGACAAGAACGGCTTCATCCGCTTCGCGGTCCACGAATCCAACCCAGTGGTTCTGCGGCGCGAATCTCTTTGGCTGAGAGAGATCCCATGCGGCTGCCCGACGTGCGTCATGGCCGAGGATACCGACATGAAGAACTCTATGCGCACCCGAGACAATTATCCGATCTACACCAGTCAAGAAATGACGATCAAGCGTCCTCGTCGGGGACAACGTGATGTGTTGAGTATGTTGGCCAAGGCCTCCTCATGCTTGGACATGTTCATCTGCAGTCCGCCCGTCCAGGAAGTCGAGGCTTGCTACCTGCGCCCACCAGAGCGCGAGGGGGAGTGGATCTCCTTGTACCAAGAGGGTGGGATCAAAGTTCGACATCTTTTTAAACCTCTGCAGACGATGCTCCCCGGGACGTCCGCGCTGACCGTGCGATCGCGGGGACATTACTTCATCTCTCCCAATATTCGAGAGTTGGTCGAAGCCTGGACACCGGAAATGGAATGTGAAAACTTGAAAGACAAAGCGAGGCAGGAGCAGAAGTGGGTGGGGGAAGAGCTGAGGATAAAGAGATTGCTCACGGCCAAACAAGAGTCCAGAGCCAACCACAAGCGGAAGAGGGAGGGGAGCGACGCCAACGACGGGAAAGACGAGCAAGGCATGGTTGACCGCAAGTCTAAGCACGTCAAGGCTCATATTCACGGCTGAGCAGAAGGGACCGCGAGCAAGAGGAGTAAATTTCGCACCTCACCGTCGTCGGCGTTCCATCTCATGGACGGCCGTGGGAAGAAGTTGAAGCCTCCAGGTACGAGGTCATATCAGTATGGATCATGTTCCGGTTCCAAATACGGGCAAAGTTTGGCTTCTTGGAGAAGGCTGGCCACATGCACTGCAGCAATGTGTTGCTCACCGCTACGGGCTGAAAGTATGAGTGCAGCAACAACTCGAGAGCAAAGGCGTTTCTGATGATTTTGAGAGTATGAGGGCTTGGTTTGAACACTTTCTTTGGTCGAGCTTCGCGGAGGCTTCTGGCTGGACGAGGTCCGATTGTATGATATCACAGCATCGATGGAGATGCTTGCCCGTACACTGAATCTGCAATTTGGACCACGAACATCATCCTCTTCTGTAACATGTCATTTCTAACGTAGTCCACGATAGTATCCGTCTCCTCAAGTCATGGCCAGTCTGTACACGCATTCGTGGGAAAGTACCCAAACCAGACCCGGACCGTCTAATTAACTTTCCTCCCTTCCAGCCTCGAAATGTGTCGCACATCTCATCTTATCTTCGAAGCCTACCACAGTTGCAACATCACGAATTGGTATCGTCTCCTCGACAATTGAGCGAGGCGCGGAAAGCGAGCCCGCCTCATCCGTCACCCCCACCAATTCGAACGAGGATCAAGACGACCCGAGGACCAGCTTTAAGTCACTCCATAAGCACGACATGGACACTCTCACCTCCACCATGGCGGGACTCAAGATATCGACCGAGGATCTGGCATCAATGCCGTTAGCACAGGTCACCGTAGCAAAATCGAGCGCTGCCGCACGTTTCTTCGCCATCTACGAGATGACGGCACAAGTCCTTCAGTATCTCGAACCAGCGCAGATTATGCGTAGTCAGTGTACGACGACTATGTTCCGCAGCGTCGTGCGCTCTAGTCCTCTTGTGCAGGAGGCAGCATTCCTTCGAGCGACATCGGCATCAAGCCTCCGCCCCACGTGGGAGATTCTCTACGAAAACGACCGGCCAGCGAGGATTGCTTCCTTCCCAGCGCCGCTAGATTAATGGAACATCGACGCTGATATCCTGCTAAAGCACCTGCTCGATCCAGGCCGTTCAATCCCCTACAACAAGCGAGATCGTGACCTTCGTCTGTCGGTCCTGCAGCGAAACTTGGGCATTCTTAATTTCTCCACTTCTCCCGAATCAAACATTACCCTGTGCGGCTGCGCAGAGTGCATGTTTGCAGAAACTTCCGGAAATAGCTCTGAAATGCGCTTGTCAGCCAGCAGGACTTCGCTAGATTGGCCAGTAATGACCACCGCTTTCAATGGCCACACAGCGGGGAAACGCTCGAAGCCAACGGTTCCTGCCTTGCCATGTTCGTCTGCTTACCGCCTGTCAGACTGCTCAAAGTGCTCTTCCAGATTCCCGGCCCTCAGACTGCCACGGGCTTTTTTCCCACATTGCGTCGAGGGATCTACAGCGAAGAAGTCCTCCGGGTTCGGCATATACTGCAATGTCTGGCACAACATGCCCCATGTGGGTCTGTCCATTCGGTTTGGTTACGGGGAGGCTACTGGGCCTCTGAGCAAACGCAGAAGCGAGTACGGGCATGGAAAGTGGGAGCTCCGTGTAAGAAAGCGTTGAGAGACAGAGAGATCGAGGACCAGGCGGCGAAGGACAAAGACAACAAAGAACGAGCACTCATCGCTGAGATCGAGAACGACAAAGTGCAACACGGCTGGATGGATCGGGCCAAAGCAGAACGGTTCGCGCTTCAAGACTTGTTGCTGATCGTCGAAGAGAGCGATGCCTGCGATACCGGGAACTGGAGGAATAAGGAGGTCACGAAGGCGGAGGAGAGCTTGACGGGCATGGACCTTCGGCGGAAGATAGAGCGGGAGGCGAAGAAGAAAGCGGCGCAATGGAGGCGAGGTCAAGCATTTCGCATGCGATGGAGTTGATCTTCCGGACCAGGACAGATCTCACGAGGGCATCAAGGAATCGTTTCTCGCAGGTCGTGATGTGGTAATTGGGACCTTTTTGCAGGTGCAGATTGACACCAAATTGTATTCGGAAATGGGAGCTTGAGGCGAGGAGGAAGATTGCATCGAGAGGACCATGTCTGGAACCTTTGGCGAAGCTTCGACATGCCGAAGATTGAGTTGTGAGCAGCTGGTTTCTTCAACACTGTACTTGTAACACGAGTTTGGAGGGACTTCCTTTGACGGCTTCGAAGTACCTGGCCTCTTCGCAGACCCGTGACGGATCGCTTTTCGACGGTGCAACATCGATGGAATACTTGAGAATGGGCACTCTTCCATGAGCCTTTTGAAGAATTCCACATTCTGCTTCCTTATTTCAAGGTATATGTCGTCCATTGATCCCTCGCCTCATGCTTCGTACGCCCTGCCTGCCTCCGATAGGAACAAAATACTCTCCGTGGTTCCGCTCGGGTATAAATGCCATGTAGCAATCTATCTCCAGACTCGGTACATCTCGTGCCCCAGGGAACGAGTTGAGTCGTGAACACGAAAGTCCGCCTGGCGAGCTTCTTGTGAGCATACCTTCCCCTTGACTAGGAGATATGTTCTGAGTTCAAAGTCTCCGTGCACAGGTCCTTGATTGTATTGATGATCCATTCGTTCAGCTGTGGTTGGTTTCAAGCATGTCCCATTCGTCACCACCACGCTGTGCATTTACTCGCGTGAAGAACCACGCGTCACAGGCGAATCCGGCCACAGCCGCCGGCTTGTTTCAACTACCCTGAACTCTTGTAGCAACATCTTCAACGAACATCACCTCGCGATCCTCGAAGACTGCACAGTATCTTCTCTCTTGATTAACCCCCTACCGTTACTTTCATCTCATCCTCATCATCCGCAAACTGCGGAGGGAAGACCCATAACCAAAGTGAAGAGGCGCAAACGTGGACCGAGCACAGCATGCGCCACCCTCTCAATGCGACCTGTCCGTCTCAAGAAGTTCGCTCCTCCGCCATGAAGAGTATCGAAATCCCGACAGAGCAACCGGCGTCGCCGCCAGTCGAACCAAATACGACGGTGGCTCCAGAAGTCACCGCAGAACCAGGTGCTGCTGCGCGATTCTTCGTCGTCTACGACATGACCGAGCAAGTCCTCCAACATCTCGATCCTGCGCAGATCATGCGGTGTCAGCGAGTCGCATCGATATTTCGAGAAGTGGTCCAGACCAGTCCTCGCGTGCGAGTCGCTGCCTGGCTGCGGAAGGCGAAGAAAGTCAACCTTCCGGTCTGGGAGGTGAGATACCGGGACCGTCAGCTCGACCACATTTCGCTCGTCCCGCCTGCTCACACGGTTGTGAAGTCGAGTCAATACTTGGATCTCGCGAGCTATCGCAGCTCCGCAACTGGTCTGATCGCCAAGAACAACACGGACGGATTCATCCGCCTCTCCATCTATCGACCAAATCCGTGCATCCTCAAACCAAATCCGCATCAAGCTCTCACTGGGGTCGAATGCGGCTGCCCGGATTGCGTCATGTCGGAGAACAGCGGCCTCATTCGCAGCATTCAGACTCCAGGTGACCGTTGGGTGCAGCATCGTCAAGCTGTAGGCACTTTCCTCGACGACATCGACTGTCGAGACCTCCTAGCGAATGAGAGTTCCTGTCTGGACATGTTCGTCTGCGATCCGCCATCGACGCAACTCGGACTCCTCTACACCCGCCGTTTCCCGGAGCAGCTACTGCCAGAAATGTCCCGTTCTATCGTGCACATGGTATGGAAAGCCAGAGGCATCAAGGTCCGTGATCTACTTGAGTCGATGAGGGACAGCGACCCTGGTCTCTCACTGCAGTCGATTTGGTCGCACACTGGGTATTTTGCTTCCGATGAGATCCAAGCCCAGGCTCTCGCGTGGGAGGTCGGAGACGAATGCAGAGTGGTGCTGAGAGACAAAGAGCTCGAAGAGCAGAAGGTGAAAGAAAAGGAGCTGAAGGATCAAAAGATCAAAGAAGCGGAGCACAAAGCAAAGACCAAACGCGACCGGAATTTACACCTCCGTTCGTATCTGGGCGGCAAGGCGAGGAAGGTCTCTCGTCTTCGAGCGGCAAAGATTGAAGCGCTGAACGCTGCGGCAGAAAGTGCGATCGGAAGCGAAGGTGAGACAAATGGGGAGTCTTGCGACAGTGACGACCCACGCGGATTCTCGTTCGGAGCACACTCCCGTGCAGAGAGGTCTGTCTTGCAGAAGGCGTCTAGTTCCATCGACTTCAGCTTGTTTCGTTGACCTTCCGCGAAGAATCTCCTCGAAAACGAGAAGAAGATCGCTGGATAAGATGCGACGTGGGACGGACACGCCTAGAGGTGACTTGACAGGATGGCTGTGGAGGTGCCTCCCGCGATAGTGCAGACTGTTGATCGATACCGAGCTTGGAATTTGCAGCTACGAATTGACTCCTCGTGGACGGATAGGCTTATTGGGATTGCCGATTGGATTTTATACTGACGAAAAGCATGGCGTTTGAAGACACGGATCGAAGATAACTTTTCACGAAGAGCACGGTCGATGACGGATCGTCGCGACGAATGATGGAGCCAAGGTATGGATGTTACAGCATGGAGTATCACGTAGTCAAGGCTTATAAGACTTGTACACTTATTTAATTGATTAATTCAGACCGGAAGAGACTGACTTTTACCGTACTCGAACAAGCCGAACGTCAACCCATGGCATCCTCGATCCTCGATACATATATTCTTGCCCATCAACATGGAACTTCCCATAAAGCATGCTCATCCTATTAATGCGAGTCTGCATCCTTAGCATCACGGCCACAGCTAACTTCCCTGGATCTACTCCCTATAGTGGTGGTGCCACCACCACACGTCTACAAGCACCTCGCTTCCGCAAGATGTACTCGCGCCACTAAGCAACGCAGCGGCAACACACATCTCCATCGTTCGACCTCCTTTCGACGAAGTTATTTAGGACTCCATTCGTAGCAACATAGCTCTAACAGTCAGCATTCTCGAATTCGACCGCCCGACTTCGGCCGCACCGGGCTAGCTATCTGGCTCCTCGAACTCCTATTCACAGCCTCCTCCAACCACCGAGCTAACTACTTCCTTACCGATTACCTGCGAGCTTTCCAAACACAAATTCCGTGCAAGCATATAACATCTACTACTAAGGAGGGACCTCACTAGAGAAGTACCAGCCACGGGAGGTGAACCGCCCGCTATCCTCGCCTATACCGCAGTCTGCGCTGGCAAGTCCAATTTCGAGACCTCCAACCTCCCAGCTCCCGTTAACATCCTCCGCTGCTCTGCCCGTACTTACGGCGGCATGCCGGTCAAAAGTCGAAGAAGGAAGCTATGCGGGTTCTGCGAGAAGCCCAGAGCGAGCTTTTCTAAGTAGAAATAGGCATGTGCGTACCCGTGGAGGGTTGCTTCTCCTGCAGAAGTGTCGTGGATGGGGATTATGCGAGATTGAATGTTGTACTGGCTTTGGAGTATGTTGAGGCGTGGAGTCGGCTGGTGGTGGAGGCTTGGCCGGTAGAAGAGGCCGAGGTGCAGTGTTCGGGAAAGAAGGGGGGTGAGAGATGCTACGGGTTCGGTTAAGACTGGAGAGCAGGAAGGGAGAGATATGAATGAAAAGAAGATGCGAAGGGAAGCGAAAGTCTGGAATTCGGAATCGTATCCTATGTAAACGTTCAAGGAAGCAAATGTATCACTTAGTCTCGCCTCTTCGTTACCAAGTCGTGTCTTGCTTGAGGTCATATTCCACAGGAACTCCAATTGATCTTTCGCTTCATGATCCAGAACATTCGGGCCCTCGGGGTTTCCAGTGTCTGCAAAGTAAGGCGAAGGGAATGCTGGACTCCAACCGGAAGATCATTGAAGTGTCGGTGGGTGTCATCTTGTTCTCTCGATGTGCACACCTATGCCGCTTGTCGACTGGTGTAGCAGAGGTCAAGTCGGACCGCGGCAGAGTGTTGTCACTCTTACTCGGTGTCAGACCGAACCGTAATACTTCTCGTAAACATCAACCTCCTTGCCAGCCGTCAATTCAGTAAGCACAGTATCGTCGTCAACGCCGGAGTTAGCTCGTCTGTCTTGAAGGCTCAGTTCAGCCACTCCTTCACCTTCGTCGCGACTCTCTTCACCACGCCGCCCTTCGCGTCCTCTCCCACCTGCTTGGCCCGGTTCGCGTCGCGAGCACGTCGCGCCTCCGCCTTGAGACGCTGGTGGATCCCATTAGCATCTGTGCAAGAACAGAACAAGGCAGACGAACAACATACCTTGAGCTCCTTGCGCTCCTTCTTGACCTTGCCCTCCAGCAAGCCGATCTCACGTCCGAGTTCGCGGCGCTGTGCGCACAGGTCGGAGTAGCGAGCTTCACGGGGATCGCTGATTGAGTGACCTTCTGCGAGCTGTAGGATGGAATGAATCAGCTTCGTTGCCGTCGATAATGGCCAAGACGCGGAAAGAGGGAGGTGGTGGGAACAAGGGGCAAGGGAGCGGATGAGGGGACATACCTTGATGCGCCTGGTGAGATCCTTGAAGTCGCGCTCGCGACTGGTGAGGAGGAACTCGTCGGCTGTGAGGTGGTTGTCGCACTCTGCTAGCAGCTTGCAGAGAGTCATCTTCGCGGTCTTTTGGGGCTCTTTGGAGAATTTGGAAGGTGTTGCAAGGATTGAAGAAATCACAGCAGCGCGTCGAGGCTGCGCTTTTGTAGGATGAGTAGGAGGAGGAGGAAACTGTGATGAGTTCGACAGAAAGCGATTGTGAAGGACTGCGTCTGAAGCTGGCTCGTGAACTGCAGTTTGCATTCACTTCACGGTGCTTGGCAGGTTTTGAAATCCCACGCAGTGACGCCTGTGTCGTGTGCTAACATTCAAATTCAACACATCGGAAGTCTGCATGGGCACGCTGGAGTATGTCAACAGAGCAACACTGTTCTGTGCTCGAGAACTGTTGGCCGGTCCAGGCAAGATGCAGTGCTGGAAAGCGCTGGGAACAACGATTGGTCGTCTGCCACAGGTCTCCTCGATGACTGCAGCCTCGACCCCTCTCGGTGCCTGTCTCTGTGGACGACAGTGTCGATCGACAACAATTCCGAAGAGTCCACCACCGTGGGTCGACTGACCGATCGAAGGCGATGCCGAGCACCTATTCTGCAGCGCTTGTGCATGCACTTTCGTCGCGTTACGAGCGATGGAGCAGGCCCTCAACCGATGTCTCGTCTTTGCTCAGGAATGAACCAGCCTCCATCTGCTCCAGCTTGAGGCTCTGCCTTGCCTGCGCTTCATGCCAGCATCAGAATCGGCGCCCGGCATTGTGATGTCGAGCTACTCGCATCTCTGCACGGGTGATATGCGAGGTGTGGGCTGCTTCACGCGATCTGCTCACGATTAATCGTCGTCATCTATACTCAGCTCACCACTCAGATCGGCTTGGGCGGAGCTCCGCAAGTCTGCCCTCAGGCCTCCTCCGCAGCTTTGTCTCCATGGTGATTCTTGGGCTTCACTTCTGGACCGCAAGCCGTCGCAAAGATGCAGGAAAGCATGGTCCGGCGATAAGCCTGAGATCGGGGGAACTTCAGCGCCGGGACCTTGCGTACGAGATGTGCTGAGGGTGTTCATTCGGGAGAAGCCTGGACAAGGCAAAGGCTGACCATCTCGTACGAAACGAGCGGATGAACGACCGATCCACCGATGATTGAAGTTGGAAATACATCTCGTCTCCATCTTCGCGTGTACTTCTCTTCCCTCCCTTTTCAATGGCCATCCAGTCCTCGACATCATTCGCCGCCACCGTAAGAGACACGCAGACCGCCGGCTGATCTCCTGACCATCGGAGTTGCAGTACTTCTCGTCTTGGTGTCCGTGTATGCCTCTCCCATCTCTCTCTTGAATTTATGTCTACTCCTCGCCGCCCGTCGCCACCACCTAATGCACCCGCCCTTGCCCGTTGTTCCTCGTCCTCGCGTCTCTCACAGCACATATGCACATTTCTCCCCGACGTTTCCTTCCCGTGTTCCGTCGGCGGACATGCTCTCAGAATCTTGCCTCTCGCACGTGCCGCGAGACCCGGAACGAGCTTTCTTCACACGAGACGGTGTGTTCCAGCGGGATTGTAGTGCTTCTGCTCCCGAACTTTGCGACCGTCGAAGCGTCGAAGGACGGCGGTGTTTGTAATAGAGCAGGTCTGGAATCGTGCGAGGAACCGCGGATCACGGAGTCGCTGGCGGCTGGAATGCGTTCTTTGGATGTCGACTACGATTGGTGGCGATTGGTGGCTGGCAATGGCTTGCAGATATCCTGTCGAGGCAGGCGAGTTGTTGGTGAAGACTTGTCTGCTCTCTTGCAGCGTAATCGGCACTTGAGGCTGCTTCTCCCTGCTTATGCACCCGCCGTTGTACTCAATCGTCGGCTGTTCTCAGCTTGAACTGCGGTCGCAGCTCCTTCCTCCTTCAGCTGTGTCGCATCTCTCTCTTCTCCTCCGCCGCGTTAGTGGGTGCCCTGCCTTCATGGGCAAGTGCAAACCGATCCGAACCAACGTAGTGTCACGGCTCTCTGTGTCCAACCCTTTCACCGTCCGACACCTAATCGCCTGCAAAGAAAGCGTCAAATACACCATGACAGCAGCCTCGCCACGGGCGAATGAGGACCGACACCTGGATGAAGTACGTCCGAGACTTTGATATAACTCCATCACAGCTTGAACGGTTGTCCAACGGAGAAGACTCGACTCGCAGAAAGCCATCTTCTTGTCTCCCGTCAATTCGCGTTTTTCCAGCTCTTGCTTCGATGAATGAGACGTTCCGCCGTCGCTGGACTCTTCTCCTTCCTATAGTCCTGACTTCCTGGCTTTCTGAGCTTGTTTGATGAGGGTTCGTGTGGTGGAAATAGTGGCCGAGTCGGCATTCGACGACTGATGATTGCTGGATTCCAAGCTGTTGCCATGTTGACGCATGAAAACAACCAGCCTGTGTCGAGTTGCGGACCATCGCGGGGACGCCTCGCTGGTGATGATCCGGGACAGGAAGCTGTCGGTGCAGGAAAGACCATGAGCTCTCCTTCGCGCAGTATCCCTTGCGCTGCGTGACGGTCAGCCCTTGAGCAATGCACAGCTAAGCAGCTGCTGGTCCTCACCGATCCTGACGTTGCCATGAGCCGTGCTCTCTCCTTCACACCTACACCGCCCTCGAGTCCATCTTGAGTCCTCCTTGCCATTCGTATCTTCCTGCCGCCGCCATCATCTGCTCTTTGCCCAAAGTCCACGGTGTATCACCGGGCTCCTTCGCATTGTATTCTCGAGCCTCAACCGACTTTCGTGGAAAAGGGCTGAACAAGATGCGCGGAGCAAGCAGGCCGATCTCACGGAAGGTCTCTTCAAGGCTGCCGTCGTGCGAGCGGACGGCGGCGATGAGTCGGGTCGGTCGAGCAGACGCCGATGCTGGGCCGGTCTTCATGCTGCCGCAGTGTATGCCTAGCTCTTCCCGCTTCTCCTTGTGTGTTCGACTTTCCTCGCCGTTGTTGCCAGTCGCAGCTTCCGACTCTTATCGATTCGCGCGCGCGCTCGTTCTCCTTGTTCTGAGGTACCCGTGGGCTTGCACTTCATGCGTTCTTGAGCTTCGCCTGGACCTCTGAGTGGCGATTTCGGCGCGGTGGACAGATCAATCGGGCGACTCTAATGAGAGGCGCTTCTCGAGCTGTGGTCGGATCGGTGGATGACGGCGGAGATGACGGTGGCGAGCCGACGTTCGGATTTCTTCGAGTCTAAGAGTTGAGCTGAGATGCGTGTAGTTGTTCGAAAAGAGCCGTGGACTTGCAAAGCCGATGAAGGGGATCTGTGTTGCTGTCGGCGGCGTTTCCGCACTGCACTTCCACGATTTGCTACGTGGTCGCGATGCAGGTCGTTTTGCTGGGTCCTAGAATGGTCCTCGACGATTACACTGATGATGATGTCGAGCTTTGTCTTGCATGTTGGGTTTGATGACTGCAAGCGAGGACTTCTCGGCGTGGTGTTGCGAAGCGAACGCCAGATTCACGCGATTCTGCAATTGCTTGTGGGAACATGGTCTGAGTGCTCTCTGCTCTCGCCGTTCCGTGGAGATGTTGATGTAGTGCTGCTACTTCTTGCTTTGATCGCTAGGAGTGTCACTCAAGGCGATGACAGGCTGTCCTCGTTATTGCGAGGTCTTCAGCATTCGCCCTTGAGCCGGCGCTTGGTTGAGTTGATGATGAAGGACGAGGCAGGCTTGCAGCGAGTCCTTCGCTGACCGTGGGAGCTCACTGTCACCGTCACGAAGAGGTCTCCAGCAACCGCCTTCGTGTCAACATGAGACGTACTGCCCAAAGCAGAGGCCCACACACAACAGCTCAGCAACCTCAAAACTAGCAGCCACGCAACGACAAGCAACACGATGGCAAGCGGATTTCTTCTCCAGACGCCAGCCCTCAAGCCGACGTTCCGATAAAAAAAAAAGAAGATCCATGATGCAACCAGGTGACAGGAGCACCACGGATCCAGAGCCGACTGTCAAGCCTTTTCGGCGACTATCAACCCCGTGAGGAGCAATCAAAAATTGCGCGAAGATCTGGCCCCCTGGTAGACCAGTCCGACGACGACACGCGCGGTGCAATGCGGGTCCTCGAAGCGGGCCTGTGGGATTCTTGAGCTCCACCCCTGGTGAGGGACGGGTTGTCAGTATGAGGTCGATGAGGGGAGGGGTGGTGGGTGGAGAAGGAAGGGTGTACTGACCGTTCGCTGATGCCGGTCGGCCGTGAAGAAGAAAGGAAAGAAGGAAGAGGAAGGGATTGGCAGCGGAGGGAAATACTTATACTCGGAACAACGGGAGGGCCCCTTAGCGGCGGCGACGGCGATGAGACGAACGCAAGGCGGGATCAGTCATTGACACCGGTGAGGGTCGTGGAGGGTCGGGCGGCAGACGAAGACGACGTGGCACGGGTGACGCAGCTGAACGAACGAGACGAGTGGGAGATTTCTTCTCCGGTCACCGGCTCCTCGAAGCTGATAGTCTGATGGAAAGGATGACAATCCAACGCGAGTCAACTGAATGGGTGGCCTCAGAAATGGTGCAAAGACTGGCTTCCGCCGAGCCGGCCAGTCTGTGGGGCGGAGAGCGCGAGGTACGATGCGTGTCCGTTTGCCCCAGCGTTCAGCGGAGTTGCTGAGGTCCATGGCTATGTGATCTGTTGTTCGTGTTGTGTTGGATGAGGCATGAGTGATGGATGGTACTGACGATTCGCGCTCCCGGCGACCACCTCCACGACGGAGGGATGAGCAGCAGTGGGTGGAGAGTTTTGACATTGTCAACGGGGGAGGGTCGTGGCGGCGACGGCGGTGCGATGGCGGTGATCAGACGAGCGCCGAAGGGACGATTTTACGACGATGACGATGAATGGGGGCGGGACAGCAAGGTGACACGTCAGCACGAAAGCGACACGGAACGACATCGAACGAAGACAACAACGACATTCTTCTCCAGGCACCAGCTCTCCCAAGCCGGTGATCTGATGAAAAAAAAAGAGGTACTCGGACGCAGCCAAAAGATAGGAGCATCGACGAGTGGTGGAGTCGAATGTCAAGCCTGCGAAGCGACTATCAACCCCACACGTGTTTGTGTTGGTTTGGTTTGAAAAAAAAAATTGTGCAGCGGTGGGCTTGCCAAACCCCCATGAAGAGGACCGCGCGGTGCAATGCGGTCCAGGTCTCATCGGATCCGACGGGACATCGTGAGCGTCCCGCACCTGTTGATGCGGATGGATTGTCAGTAGGTTAGTACGATGGGATGGGGGAAAGGGAAGACTGACCGTCCACTGGGCCACCTTCGGGAGGGAGCGAATCCGCCGAGGAGAGAAAAGGAAAGAAGAAGGAACGTTGAAGAAGGAAAGTATTTAAACCTGCGATCGGACGGGAACGGCCGTTGTGATGGGACGAACGCAAGGCCAGTATCGGGATGGACCCGTTGCCGGCGACGACAAGGGACCGGAGAGGGTCCGGGTGAGGTTGACCGCGGAGGTGAGGCTGTCGGGTGAGGTCGGAGGAGACAGAGGGGATGATATGAGCTCTGGGAGACGATATGGGACGAGGGAAAGTCTCAGGAGTATCGATCAGTCTTGTAGTATTGAACAGTCTTGTATTAGCGAGGAGTCTCGATCGTATCATTGAACGATACAGTCCACGGCCAAGACTGTCGACCATACACCGCCGTTCCCCATCGGAGCGAGTGAAGCAAAACCCCGACAACCCTCCCGCCAAGTCCCCAATTCCCACCTCCCAAAACCCCCTTCCTCCAAAACAACCACAACTCTCCCTCGAAAAAAAAAATCCCCCCGCTTCCACAACACCACACCACCGACCACCAACCACACCACCACCACCGCCAACATGCAGTCCAACCAGCAAGCCCGCCTCGAAGACCCCCCCACCCCCGAGACCGCCATCTTCCGCCGCGCGCGCCCCCCACCACCCCCCGGCACCGACGCGGAAGTCCTCGACGCCGCCCGCATCCTCGTGGCGATGTCTCGCGCCGCGCACGCCGCCGCGGACGCACAGCGGGGAGGGCAGCAGCAGGGTGGTGCGGACCGGACGGTGAGGAGGCCGGATGGGTCGATTCAGCCGAGTAAGGCGGTGATGGAGACGTTGTCGTTGGATTTTTGGGCGGATGTGTTTTCGGGGAGGAGGACGTAGGGGGGAGGAGAAGAGGAGGGGAGGGAGGGGGAGATGAGGGACTGGGGTGATGAGGAGGGAGACGGAGGGCTGAAGGGAGGAGGAGGGGAGGAAGGAGAGGGTGTGGGCGATGGGGAGGATGGGGAGGGAGGAGCTGGGAGAGATTGTGGGCGGAGGGAGAGGCGGGTGGGGGAGGATGGTCGCTGGAGTGAGATCGGAGGAGACGCAGCATAGTTTGTTCATAAATACAATCGAACAACAATGCTGCTGCCGTCGAACGACTACCTCCCAGATCATTTTACGTACCAGAGATCTCTGCTTGGAGTCTGGAGCAAACGACGCTGCTGTCTACCCGAACGGCGAACGCACAACATGTTGATGTCGTCTTGACCGCAAGACGATCCAATGTTGCTGAGATACATTCCCTTCATGTCCGTGGACAGTACATTACCGCTCGAGCGTGCGCTGAATTTCGGCTTCTTGAAGGCTGCCTGGGCCTCTACGATCTTCGATGTGATACACGATGCTGACTACTTCGATGAAACAGATCTTACTACGCCAACAGCGACCTCCCATCGATTGCTCGATCGCACCATCAACCGCTCCAATCTGAAATCTCGATTGCCGGACCACGCAACCCGTTAAGAGCCACACGACGCCGTTCCGCAGTACCTCTACACTGAAACCGACACCGACTTTGCGCAGTCCACCAAGCAAGCGCTTCGAGTAGCTCGATCCAAAACGAACTGTACGAAGAAAGAGCATCAAGCACGTCCATACAAAACGAACGACGGAATGAGGGCATACGCATAACAGGAATGCTACATGAGGTACTGCGAAAGCTCTCATGTCAGGACGGTCCTGCGCTGGGGATTCGGGATCGTGACGGATGTTGCTCGGCGTTACATGACTGCCGCCACCGCGGCTGGACGCAGCAAGAGCCCGTACTACAAGGCGTCGAGTGTGCGCGGACAATGCTCTCATATCGCTGGGAACGGGACAGTCGATCGGCTTATCTCACAGGAGCGACTGCTCTGCGGAGGAGTCCTTGCAGAAATCTTCTCGGACGAAGCCTCATCACAGCATCTACCGAGCCAAGCACAAGACTTCCGGACAGGCTTGCTCCGCAGCGACTTACGCATCATTTAACGTCGCCTCCGTCGTCTGAACAGCACTCACGACCACGAGGTGCCTATCAGAAGCCGCATGGCTGGATACTTCAACGGCTGCAACGACTGTCAACGGTTGCCAACGGTCGTAACGGTCGGCCGTTGAGACTTCCTGCCACCACTTACCGTGGCCAGCACATGCGAAAATGTTCTCCCACGTGGAAACCTCATGGCGATGCTCTGCTGCTGATCTTCTTCTCTCCAGTCTCACAGCGTTTCAACACGACGACAGACCGCGTTATCGAACAGCAACGACCAGCAAGATTCCCACGCCCATGCTCCACACCTCCGCCTCCGCCAAATCTCCGCCGTTCTTTGATCACAGCACGTGGAAATACAGAGGACATTGTGAAGACAACGAAACGCATCTGTCATTCGTTGTCAGACCAGAGATGTCTTTGTCGTCTCTGACAATGGCTTGACACGGGCTAATTTCGAGTCCACCGGCTCAAGTACAGCTGATCGTCCCATCCGAAGTGAATGGCTCTTAACATTCAGTTCAGCACACACGGCACACGACACGAGACGTAGGACACGAGACACGACCTGCTTGGACTTCTGATGCACTGAAAATCTTTCCAGGAGACTTTATCCAACACAACATCAACACCATCACATCTCTACAACTTCAACAATCATACAACGATACAACATTATCGAGACATACATCCACAGCATACACATCCAACAACATACACATATCAACATCCGGTACAATGCAAATCACAACCCTCCTCCTCACAGCCTTCACGGCCCTCACAACCGCCATCCCCACATCCAACCTCCCCGACACCACCCTCACCCCCCGCGCCGACGACACCTTCGACCTCCTCATCATCAACCGCTGCCCCTTCCCCAAATCCTTCGCCCTCTACCAAATCCAACAACCCTCCTTCAAAATGGTCCAACGCTCCACCCCCATCACAATCCCCACCAACGGCCAACACACCCTCCGCGCCCCCTACCACGACCTCGGCATGCGCCTCTCGGGCCACGCGGAATGGGGCACCGACCGCCAATGGAACCCGCAGGCGCTGTTCGAGTTCGGCTTCAGCCGCTACATGGGCACCGAGGGGACGGCGTACAACCTGAGCGTCATGGAGGGCAGCGATCGGGACATCGGCGTTCGGGTGTGGCCGATTGCGAACGGGAGGGGGAGTGGCGCGTGTCAGAGGAAGACGTGCTGGCCGGATCGGTGTCCGCCGGATCAGGGGTGGACGAGTCCGAGTCAGGATAAGGTGGGCAGTCCGGCGGATACGGTTTGTTATAAGGGGAAGACGGGGTTTCGGGTGGTGTTTTGTCCGATTCCTTAGAGGGAGGGAAGGTGGAGGAGTACGAGAGTGGGCGGTGCAACGACGACTTGGATTGACGGCTCTATTGATTTGGATCGCGAATCGCATTGCGGAGGAGTTCTTGGACACGATGAGAGCGACTTTCTTGCGTATCGATTGCATATGAAGGTCACAGTAGTATAGTTCTAATATCGAAGCGAAATTTGCGTAAACGATACAACTCTTTTCCCTTCCGTTCTCAGCCATTCATATAATCAATTCAACACCGTGAATGACGACCTGACATGAAGCTTCGGTCTCTACCAATGCTTCGCGGCCGAGAAAGGCCTTGGGCCACATATCCTTCTTTCCATTCATGATGTTGGCATGAGCATCTTCCGTCGAAGGCATATAGTCATCCAGTTTGCATTGTCATCCAGATCTTGCATGCAACAAGACGTTGACCTCCCTGCCACACCGCTGCCGTGCGCGCGAATCCCTCGCATATGCCCACGCTACTATCCTGCAACGGCCTTCGCATCTTTTGCACCGTTTGGAAAGATCTCCCCATCGACATTCTTTACCGACTCCAAGGGGTCTCTTCCTCCACGGAAGATCTGCGTCGCCATGACTTCGACTCGAATGCCGTAGCTGGTTGGTCCTCCCTTACAAGGTCATGCACATACGCCTGGGTCTGCTGGGAATCTGAAGATAACTGCGGGCATGAGCCACGCTGGCTGGACAGGATCATCCGGATGCAGGATTGTAGCTATTGTCCCTCTCAGGATTCGATTCGAGCATAGACGACTGCCGAGGCATATCTCCAGACGGCTCTCTCACGCACAGCAGCAGGTCAGGTGCCTGAAGTCGGAGCCAGTCCTTCGCTCTGCAGCGTCGAATGCGAGATGACGTCCAGCTGGCTGTCAAGACTCGACTCTGACCAAGTCCGACATTCTTCTGCTGAAAGACTTTCTTTCACGCTTCAGCGACAACACTCCCACCTCGTCCATGCCATTCTCCGCGATGGCCACAACCAATCCCGCCACCAACGATCCCTCCGTCCCGCCGTCCGACTGCCCATTCCTCGAGCGCATTCCCAAAGAATTGAGGCTCAATATCTACGATCTCCTCTTCCACGCCGCCGGAGTCGAACTCCTAGCCACCTGCATCGCCATCTACGACGAAGCGAGAGTCGTAAGCTCCTACCATTTCCCCCCAAATCCTCCCAGTACCATTCTAACGGAAACAACTACAGCCCTACAACACCGCCCAACGCCGCCGCTTCGACGCCGCCGACGCCCACAACCACCGATCCTCCCGCGCAGACCTTCACGTCCGCGAGCACAACAAAGCCGAGATCTCCAAGAAGCTGGACATCGAGCTGGGCCCACTCCACGGCCCTGCGATCCCGCCTCCGTGGGTCAGGGACCGGATGAAGGACTTCGCGGGCGGTAGGACGGAGAGCTGTTGGATGGCTGGAGGTGATCGGGCGCTGGTCGGAGCGTATGAGCTGTGGGCGGCGGAGTTTCACGAGGATTCGAAGAGCGAGTGGGCGGAAGATGAGCTGTTAGATTGGTGAAGTGGGGATGGGGTATAGGTAGCGGTTTGGAGGATTGTGAAGGCGCCATGGGCAGTGTGATGGCACGGCAGCACGTACGGTGTGCAGGACTGGTACGTGCAGTTGCTGATCTCCCATTTTCACACTAAGGCTCGCATGTCAGCTCGATCCGGACTTCCTTTGCGTGACGTCTCCCCATTCCCTCGCAGTTGCGCACGAACACAAGAACCGCTCCATGCCCAGCGGCCTTCCACGTAGAAGGGGTGCTCATAATTCTTCCAGCTCTCCATCGTCTCCTCCATCGACATATGCGAAACGAGGCCGAACCACTCGCCAAGATCGAACTTCAACCAACGCGGTACATCCTCCCGCTGGAGAAGTCTTCCGTGATCCAAGCAGCGACATCTCTGCCATCGCAATGCTCTCCACCATCGCGTCCACCGACATCGTCAACATTACTGCCGCCATGTCACGGAAAGGCTGTCCGCCTGATGAGCACAAATTCAATGAGCTGAGGCTCAACTTCCGCGGACACGTCTTCGGTCACGGCCTGCTCCGCACTTGCTCCCTTATTCGGGTCGAAGCGAAGTCGGTGGGTTGCTATGTCTCCTACCGTGCCCGTGTATGATGCCACTGATACTTCTTTCGTGGGTCTATCGAGCTCCTTGCCGTGTGAGCGTTCGTGCTTCGGTGTACCAATTTGAGCAGAGGAGGAAGTCAGAGCCGTGGGAGGGGTGGGAGATTTGCCCGATCACTCGAGCTTTGATGTGACGACTCCGCTAGGGGTCAAGAGGGGATGGGCGGAGAAGTGAGATGGGTTTGACCGGGACCAGGGGGAGAGGGGGCAGAGGGGGAGTGGGAGTGAGGAATGAGGAGGGATGGGAGAAAGCGCTAGAAATCAAACGGTAGGTACTTGGTATGGGGAGGGCGATTCATGACGAGGCGGGAGGCGACTTGGCCGGAAAGCACGGGTATGGACTTACCACAGGCTTCAACCCTCGGTGCGAGACTACCTCGTTTCTTCCTGCACTCGTAGTCTTGACGCGATGTTCGAGCAGCAGGCAGCTTAACTATTTCAGCGACATACTGAGGTTCAATTGTGTCCATACGGAGAGAAGGCCGTGTCGTTGGCCACGCGAAGCTCCTTAGTTAATCTGCAGTCGACCCATAGCTTCTCTCCATTCACTCTCCTGCTGGAAGGCAAGTTGTAGCACAGTCTGCCAGCCGTAGTACCGCGAACTCCGTCACGCGATTGTTCCGCAGCCAGCATCGTTCGAGCAAAAAGCAAGCTACAGCATATCAACGACAACACCGCTTCCAACCCTTCAAAATAAACCCTCCTCGTTCCCCAGTCGAGCCGCCTTCTCCGTCTTGTCGCCTTTCCTACCATGACATCGCGGATTGTACCCCCCTGATCTTCCGCTCGAACCGCGCCCACTATCTTTCCCCCCCTCCCCCTCCTCATCCGCCCAAGCGACCAAAAGAACAAAAAAAATATAGCCAGACGAGGAATCGAACCTCGGTTTCCTCAAGCCAACAACCGGATCACTGGTGTAATGGGAGCGCCGAGGGGGCGCAAGAACCAAAGCCTCACCGGGGCTTGTACATGAGGCGTCATAAACCACTAGACTATCCGGCTTTGAGCGGAGATTTCGGTTGTGAGGGGGAAGAGAGTGGCGAGGTTGATATACCTTACTTTGCTGGATGTTAACGTAGGTGATGCGAGGTTTTGCCGCGGAGAGGCGCGTTGGATCTAGTACCCAGTACCCATTACCGTTAATCCAGCAAAAAGCCAACTACATCGACACAGCGATGCACTCCGGCCATCACAGCGCGTTCCATCACCCAAAAGCTAAGCTGCCCTCATGACTCAACTCGAACCAAATCCCACAGCCATCGACTCCCGCCTTCCTAACCAACCTCTCCATCCGTCCAAACGACCCCACAACCCACCCAACAACAACAACAACAGCAAAAGTAAAAAAAGAAATCACAGCCAGACGAGGAATCGAACCCCGGTTTCCCCAAGCTACCTCCGGATCATTGGCTGTGCCGCGTCAACTCCTACCTGCTACTCACCCCCTCACCGGGCTTGCATATGGGGCGTCCTGAACCACTGGACTATCCGGCTGATCGGAAGTTCGGTTATGGAGGGGATTGGAGAGGTGGGGTTGATATAGCTTACTTTGCGAGCGGCGAGGTTTTGCCGGTGGGGGGGGGGGGGGGGAGAGGGAGGTTCATGACGCGTTGGAGCCGGGGGGGAGGGTTTGACGCGCTGGGAGAGTTGGTTGGCCGGGGAAATTTGATAACTTGCTGTACGTGACGCGAGGGAGAGGAGAGTATTGTTGAGCTCTTGGAGAGGATGCGGTCAGGGGAAGTCTGGAGCAGTACGTGTTCATGTCGCGTTTCATTGCTGAGTGACACTACTGGGCTGCATGAACTGAAGCCGCCTGGAGAGCACGCATGTCCTTCCTCCGCTTACGAGTTGTCGAGAGAGCACTGAAGAGGACACTGTTTCCCCACAGGCAGGAAGAAGCGTGCTTCGGAAGACTACAATAAATACTGCAGAGAGCACGATGAGGGAACGGAAAATACACCTTTGCTGTTCCATGCCACGATGTCGACGATTTCCCGAACAAGACGCCTCACATCATCCAGGAGACTCGCATACTCTGCCCGCTCGAGTCTAGCACCATGTCTCGGATCTCGCCGCATGCAGCTCTGCCATCTCGCCTGTTCGAAGAACAAAGGCCGTCCATGTCACACTTTCCTCAAACCCGATTTTCAGCATATCACAACCTCCTTCTTGCGTGCTCCGGACTGCTCACCGCACTCGACTCCAATCCCGTAGCAGTGGAAACCTGCCTTGAACTGAGAGCTCAGAGCGTCAAGCCGCCTCCCGGATAGATCTCTTCAGCTTCGTCCCCTGCTCGCCCGAGCGATTCGTCATCTCCGCAAAAGCCCTCCAGCATCCTCATCATCGCCTTCCGAATGCCGCAGTAAGATGGCACGCCCGCAAAGAGGCAATGCACACGCAGAACACGCCGACCTCGGATGTTTCTCCCACCTCCCAATAGTAGACGAAAATCCTCAGATGCCTCAAAAGGGCGGCGTTGGCGACCAAAGGCGGAGTATCGACAAGTTTGGGGAGAAGCACGAGGGTACTGGCCCTGCGCGGCCCCAACAAATGCCGCCAATGCATGGAAGCTCGTAATCGCGCTCCGACTCCGAGTCCGACGACTGCGAACGCGCAGTCACGATCTGCGAACGCCTCCATCGCCACTGCGTCAGCTACAGTGACGATGTTCGGAGAGCCATCGCTCCGGCGTGTGAGCTGGCAACTTGATTTGATCGGACACCACAGGCCAGGCCCACCCTCGCCGTGGCAAACACACCCGCGGCAACAGGACCGCGGGATGGGGATTCCATTCCAGGACGGTGGTGACGGGAGATGGTGGTCTGAAATCCGTTGCAGAAGTATGGATTTGTGACGATGAGTGGCATGGTCGAGCCGAGACGCTTGCTGAGTGCTGGAGATGGGCCTCCATGAAGATCTTGCTGGGTAGGGAAGGGGATGGTGATGCTGAGGGCGATGTAATCTTCGATCTACGTACGGTGACTTGGAGTTCAATGTGCCGGACAGACCTCCAGAGTCTTGACAGTTGAAGCCATGTCGCGGGAGGCGGATTTGATGTTCGAAGGGAGGAAGATGGTTAGTGAGGGGAAAGGTATGCGCAAGAGCCGACTGTCGCATTGGCTCGCGAGTGGTGATTTCAGCACGCGTAATAGAGGAGGACTGCTGCTAAACAGGATTCAAAGACAACGTTGAATACGAAAGAGGCCATACGGAGGGTCTTGAGAGCTGCTTTGTGCTCCTTCAGCTAAACGTACAATTGCCATGACACCGGAACGCCTGTATCCCGCCTGCCGTCTTGCAATCGCACCAAGCAGCAACGCTTGCCGTGAATGTGCTGCAGCGCCACTGTCCGAGGGAAACGTCCTCATGGCTCAACTTCCTACGTCTCTGCTCGGTTCGAATCGCAAGTTCTCCGTCCTCCTCAACACTTGTGATATCCTTCTCCCAGCTCCTTTGTCTTCACTCGTCATGATCGCATTCGTCCCCTCTGCTCTTTGTTCATCGCTAGAACGCCGCATCCTCGATGACCGTCCCCGCGACGTTCCACTCTCCACCCTTCTCACGCTGTCGAGTCGTCAGTTAATCCCCTCTGCTCCCCTCCTACAGATCCCAAAACACATACCTCATTCCGAACCCAAAACCTCCTTCGCGCCTGCAGATCCTTGAGATCCACCTCGTACTCCCTCAGCGTCTGACTCCCCTTGCAAAACACCCCCAAGTCCTTGAACGTATCCCCGTAGTGCACCACATCCCGCGCAACCAACTCGATCCTTAAGCTCTCCGGCCCGTCAACACTCGCGGCGGCGATGATGATCAACGGTAAACCCAGGCCCCGCCGGAAGTCTCGCTCCGACTTCACTGAGAGTGTCGGCAGGAGAACCGTCACGTCCAGGATCTTCGCTCCCTCGACGCGTGGAGCGCGGAAGGCGTTGATGTTGAAATCAGCAGGGCGGAGGTTGATCGCGGTGCTGTACGCCTCGCGTGCATCGAGCACCGGTTCGAACTCGGCGCTGATGGTCTTGTTGGTGGCGAGGAGGGCGAGGGTGTTGCCACGGAGCTTGGAGAAGGTCGTGTCGGACCAGGCGTAGATGCGGGGTCCGGTGTTGGAGAAAGGTTGGGTGACGGACAGGGCGGCGAAGGCGTAGATGTGGTCGCGCAGCTCGCGGGGGAGTTTGCCGAAGAGGCCGAGGTGAGGCATGGTGTTGCTGTTGCTCGTCATCGTGTTGAGAGGGTGTTTAGATGGAACGGAGGAGGTGGTGGTGTGGAGGAAGATGGAGAAGAATGTCGATAAAGTGTCGCGGAGGATCAAAGACACGCGGAAGTGACGCGACAATCACCAGTGCGCTTCAGCCACACGGCAGCAGGCGCGATCCCCCCGGTCCTTCCCATTCGGGCAAGCAAGCTGGATCCAGGCCCTGTGATTGGGCTCGACTTCTACGACGCTAGTGTATGTACGTGGATGACTGATTTACATGTGACAGTCTAGCGTGAGCGGCGTGGCGGTGCTCAACGTGTCGAGAATGGCGCCAGTTGGCTGGGAAAGTCTTTGATTAACACAACGGCGCAGTGATCAGAGCCATGGAATACGTACGTGTTCCTTTCACAGCAGCATTCAGTCATCAAATTGATATTCTTCCTATGCTTTGTGCGGCGCCACGAAGCTGCCGGAGCCGTGTTTCGCACTTAACGGGCAATTGCTCGATTAGCAGACCAGTCCTGCGCCGGCCTCGTGCATACAAATGGGCGCTCGAGTCTACATGGTAGGCTTCTGGAGGGTTCAGTGTCAACGTAGTCTATTGATAGGCTATAGATAGTAGGACAATAGAGCCTTCGCAGAGCAGAAGGTGGAAAGCAGCTATAGCAAGTTTTCAGGGTTGCAGACAATGTCGTTGCGCAACAGCTATGTTATGATCTCTGGCCAACGCAAGACACCATGGCATGGCAACAACGTGCTTTTCGTACTGCCTTCACTCCGTTGAATTCATTCACAGCCGGGTTTCCTCGTGTTGCCTCGGACGACTCCTGCATGTCCTCCACCCTGTACTGCAGCAGAGATACAACCCGATTCCTCTCCATAGCCGCACCATTCCATATCCACTGACTCGCCAGAAGTCTCAACCAGCCTTGAAGATCTCCGAGTGCCGCGCATGCGAGATCTCTCGACTCCACCTCCTGCCCAAACCGCGCTATAATTATGTCAGTCTTCGCCGTCAACACCTGCAGCGCAATGCAAGACATACCTCGTCGTTCGTCTCCTCGCACACTCCCGTAACCGGGTGCCTCAACACAATATCCATCTCCACCAACGTCGGACTGTGCTGGCACACCGACTCGAAGAACTCCATCATCTTGGCGTATCTGTCGTTGACCCTGTTGTCGGGGTCGGTGTAGCACTCTACGTGGAGGTACCGTGGTCCGCGGGACGTGCTGTTTGCTAGCATAGCAAGTGGAAGGTCGAGATCGTTGCACCCGTTCGACGGCGCGAAGTGGATGGTCAAGTAGACGGACCTTGCTTGCGGAGGTGGCTGCGCGATGATAGGGATGACGGAGGCGTTGTGCTGGTGGAGGCGGAAGTCGATGATGGTGGAGTAGGCTGTGATGGGGCGGAGGATGCTCTCGAATTCGCGGTTGATGGTGCTGTTGGTGGCCAGAAGGGCGAGGGGGTTGCCTTTGCGGCGGTAGGTGCGCATGGAGGGAGGCTGGGGACGTCGGGAGAATCTGTCGGAGTGGGGGGCTGCTTGCTTGTAGGAAATGGTGACGGGGGCGGCGGCGTGTCCGTAGATGGTGTCGCGGATCTCGCGAGGTAGCTTCGCAAATAACCCCAGATTCGCCATCGTGATGGTGTGCTGGGAGGACGAAGTTGACGATGTTGGTGTTGGGAGAGGAGAAGTTGTTTGGTCGGGGCGAAGATCAAGTCGATTGGCCAGAGCAAGCTTCAAGTCCGGAGTTCGCCCGCCGCGCAGCTTGGATCGTGAAGTGTCAACATCGAGATCCTCCGTACTTTGACTCCAACCCTTCGAGCGGGCCTACAGCATATCGCTCATCGCCAGGAAGTACAATTGAGCAGACCAAGCAAGGTTATCCGAGGCCATGCCAAAACAGCCAACGTCCATGCAGAAGAATCCGACTCAGAACCGCGTTCCCCGCCCCTTCTGATCGATCATGTCCGGAACTGAACCCCTCCTTGGTCGATGGCCTACTTTTGGCACGACTGTTCAGAGCTACAAAAGCAGAAGAAGAACAACTAGAACGCCCAACTCTCTTCCACGGATGCCTTATCCCGCTGCCGTACGGCGTCCGCCCAAAGATGAACAGCTTCGTCACCAAGACCATAGCAACCACCTTGGCCCTTGTCGCGCGATCTTATCGTCCTCGCCGAAATGCACTACGGCATGGACATCGGTCTCCCGTACGCCAACACCGCCATGAAGCATGAGCTCCAACATATCATCGGTCAACGTCATGCCTACCAGACCACCATCATCCTGCGTCCCATGCCGTGGAGGGTATCGCAAGGCTTGCCTCACCCGCCACTCGGCGTGCAAAATCTTCGTTTGGGAATTGAAAAGACCCTTCCCCGGGAAGGTTCTACGCAAGGAAGCAGGACAACTTTGATGCAAGAGTTGGCATTCGGAATGCTGCAAGCAAACAGATATTATTGAGACCGTGGGTTAATGGAGCTTATTGCAGACCCCCAAGTTCGCAATGAGGCATGACGACTTTGACACCATGGACATCATAGACATCAGGAAGGTTGAGATATGATGAGTACAGATTTGGAAAGGACGGGAGTCAGCTGACGGAGATACGGTGTGTTGACGGAGTGTGGTTTCGAAACACTACCATGGTGTGGCTCCAACGTCCCGCTGCAATGCCATACAATTTGGACTCCGGTCGCCTAGACGAGCAGCCAAGCTGTCACTCTCAAAACAGGCTGCTAGATGAAGGTTCAAGAAGCAGCTGTGATGGATCCTTGTACTGACAGCCTACAGCATATATAATATCACATTAGCGGCGGTGAGACATTGCGTGCGATTAATGTCTCGCCATAGGATCGCCGCCACCGGATGCCAAATGTCCAACAGAACCCCGGAGACCGAAAGATTCCAAGCTCAAGAATGCCTGATCCGTCACTGGAGCCACGACTTTTCCGCCGTGCCACGTCAGCTGCGACTTTCCGCAAGCATGCTCCACGATACCGCCAAATCACTGCAGTATGTCCCACATACAACCAGGAGACCTACCAACTGCGACCGCAATGCGGGTTTCGCCGTTCTGGTCGACAAGAAACCGCAGATCGAGAGATCTTGCTGGATGTCGGCAAATTTGAGGCTGCCAGATTCGATGAACGTTGTATTGTCAGTGTATGGTCTAAATATCACTCTCTCAAGCGCTAGAATGCAGGTTCAGTTGACAACGACCCTGCTAACTCGACGTCAAACCCAGAATGCCCCCAATCGAACCACGCATTTTTCCCCAGTGCAAAAGCAAGACTCGTACCACTTGGACCGATAGCGGTGACAACTCTCTGCTCCAGCAAGGCTCCCGCCTGTGCATCCTCAAAGTCGAATCCTTGGTCGTCATACTACCACCTCGCATCTCCCTCCTCCCACGCATCCGGAAGGTCGCCCTCACCAATACGCTGCGAATTTGTAAGTCTTTTCGCACTGATGAAACCTCCATCACCGCGGTGGGGGAAAGAACTCACCTTCGCCGACCACTCTTCGAGCGCAATCTCCGGCCACTCTTCCGCGAACACCTGAATCTTGTATCCTTTCAAACTCTTCACCCTCTGCAGAGCGTACTTGGTGCTCTCTATCTTGTGCAAGGTCTCCTGGGTCATCGGACTGATTCTGAGAATGCGGTAGGTGATCAGTAGATGCTTCAGACTGGACCCATATCCGCCATCGAGCGTTGGCATGGGAAGACTGTCGAGGTCGGTCGTCGTATCTAGTGAGCGGGACGGCAACACGTCGATATTGAGATGGACGTTTTGGGCGTAAGAGGGGAGGCGAGCGACGACTTGCTTGCGCCCTGGTGCGTGTCGGAGATTGGCTGTAGTGGTGAAGTCGCCGTACTTGTCGATGAATTTGTCCATTTCTGCGCGGAGGATACGATTGGCGTTGGGAAGGCCACCTGAGACGCCACCCGGAGTTTCGACGATGTTGACCGTGCTGAGGGAGCCAGGCGCCTGAAAGACATCTGTGCGCCAAGTGGTCGTGATGTCGGGAGCCGTGTAGGCGTAGATCATCTCGCGGATCTGGGAGGAATAGTCAGTGTCGGTGAAGCAGGATACGTTAAGACCGGGCAGTACTCACCTCCAAAGGAATCGTGTCGAACAGGCCGCAAGACGGGCGAGGGCGAGACATGTTGGTTGAACTGGGTGGGGTTGAATGTGAGGAACAAGAAGAGGACCGTGGGCTGGAGAAAGAGGTTCGATAGAACGACGGTCAAGAAGTCGCAGGCGTTTTGTGCCGAGTGCGCTCGATAGACCTGCGTGAAGCTGACCTGTGAATGTTCCTTTTGGTGATTACGCTACTGTGTCGGAAGAATGAACCATGCGTCGTGTGTTCTCCCGTCACTCGGAGCTTCTTCGCAGGACATTGCGATGTTGAAGGTGATGCCATGCAGCGGCTCTTCCGAGTCGTAGTTCGCGAGTGGCATAGCCATCTGTTGTTGGTATGGTGGAGATCCCTTCGAACTTTCGATCTTGACGATGCACGCTTCAATCGGGGGAGCAAATCCCGGCGTACATCGCGATGAGAGCCATCCGGTGTTTGCAGTACCTCCCGATCATCATCGGCGGCAAGTTGACATTCCCGCTTCGTGGCCATAGTATGGCGTCCCAGTAAAGCCCTCCTATCTGAGTCAAGGTGGTCTTAGCACGCGGGCATCATGTTCGAGGTCCTCTAGATCTTGGAAGCACGTGTCAGCATTGCAGATCGGGCTGGATGAAGGTTCCCAGAGTATAGACCGTGTCAAGATGAGCCATCTCAAGGACCAGATCAATGGGCGTAGACATATTTGAAAATGATCAAGCCACGATGCAGGCACATCTTTGATTGCAAGACTCATTTTTCATTTCACTCTCAATCTATCTCATCTATCATGCGAAACAAAGAGAAGCAAACGCTTCCGAAATAACTACTTGCCGCAAGCCGACACTCAAAGCAAAAATGACACGAGACACAACAAGATCGCACAACCAAGCCAAGTGTCTTTTACCTTGCCGAGTCAACGACCGCCTCTCAGCCCAACATCATCGGCGAGACTGGCGGCGGAAGCCACACTCCGCCAGCATCTCCCAGCCTCAACCTCCTACTCGACCACTTCTTGACCGGTACCTTGTTGTCACCGTGCGCAAACACCAAAATCTTGTACCCGAACAGAGCCTTGTTCCTGCGAACCTCGTCTCTGAACCTCCTCATCAACTCCCAATGCCTCCCTGCAATACCATGAGGAAAGTGGAACGTCGCCAACAAATCCTCTGGTCCGGTACAGATCGCTTGAGCGAGGTTCTCCACCGGCACAGTCTCCATCGTGAACGCCTTGTCGGGATTTGGATGGTTTGAGAACTGGACCTTGAGGTGGACCTGCTTGGCGTCCTCAGGAGGCGTGATAATGTTCAGGTCAGATGGCGGAGCTCCAGCGCGGATGTAAGCGAAAGCCTTGAACTCCGTGAGCTTGTTCATTCTCTTCCGCAACACGTTGTTGATCATCCAGCTAACTTGATTCGAGCTCGGCGCTGGCTTGGCACCTGGCTTCGTGGGCGACTGCATCGGTGAGAGCTCGCCTTCGTCGCTGTGGTCCGGCTCTGCGTAGCTTGCCGGTCGAGCCCATTCCCCATCATTGCGGCGTCGGTTGAGCATGTTCCAGCCTCCGTCGCCGGCCGCACCGGGGTGGTCGAAGTAGATCTCGTAAGTCTTGAGTGACGGGCTCTCAGTCAGCGTCTTTTCGAACTTCTGCATCAACTTCCAATGCCGATAGAGGGAGAATTTCTCCTTCTTGGAGAACTCGCAGTAGACTATCAGATGTTCTGGACCAAGACGGACGGCATCGGCTATCTCTTCTACTGGCACGCTGTTCACGCCGTGAGTCGGATCGCCGGAGATGCAAGACAGAAAGTCAATGGTGAGGGTGACGTTGCGGACGCCACGAGGGACTCCTGGCGGTTGAATGTCTTGCGGGTGGATGTCAGGGTGGAAGACGACTTGGACAAAGTGGTTAGCTGGGGGATCAGGTGGGCAACCGGACATGTCGGTGTCGGTGTCCATCTTTGGTGAGTTTGAAGAGAAAGAGGAGTGTTCTCTCGAAATGTGTGGACAGACGACCTTTTTGTCAACGCGACGGAGCCGGAGTCGGCGTCGTGTGTCCTGTGCCGGAGCGTCGTGGCCTTGAATGAAGGGGTAGGCTTGGGTCGAGAATGCGAGGGAGAAAGGTAGATTCCTAATATCTCTCTACTGTTCAGAATCGTGTCGTGCGTCTTGCGAACGATCATTCCACCCTCAGGCAGAGTGACAGTCTCTGAGCAAATGAGATTGGAGACATCGTGTACGGTGATGGGAGCAGACAAAGAACCACAATGACCTTGTTCGAATCGAGCTGCTCAGGCCATTCGCAGCCTGCCACATCAAGACCAAGAGGTCTGACCGCGAGCACAGATCTTGGCAGACCTCTCCAGCGCTCAGTATTGAGGTAGCGAAGCCACCAGGATCCAATAGCACGGTCAGCGACTTGCAGCAGTGATCGAAAGCGATCCGGTCACCTGCTGCACTTTGTGGAGTCCCGATCGCCATGTAATCAACCTTTGCGCTGCCTTTGTCGACCTCTGCTGGTGTCGTTCACTGCGATCCAGCGAGTCCAGATCAGGATGTTCTGCAAGATAGCCGCCTTGCCTTCTTGTCCCACGCAGAGCCTGACAATGGCCACGCTTACCTCAGCTCCGGCTTTGTTTTCCACCACGCCGCAGATGCTCAGCAACTTCATGTTTCCCACTTCGCCCAGCGTTGTGATCGAGGTTTTGATCTTCCTCGTCACCACGCTCGCGCATTTGTTGAGGCTCCGTCGGGAGAGGAAATCGATGATGATGAAGAGATCATTGTGGTGCAGTCCATGGGGGAGGCATCGGATGGCTGGTAGATTTGATTAAGCTCTGAGCAGTAATGACGGGCGCGGTGGCGTTGACGAGCACGCTGGGGTAGTCGTGCGCGATCATGAAGTTGTCAGTGAGGAGCCCGAAAGCAGAGGTGGAGTGCTTGAAGACAGGAAGAAGAGTCTGGGCCATTTGGCAGTCCTTGCTGGCATCAGCAGTTCTCTCAGCCCCGCCGGAAGGGTACGCACCCTGGATACTCGATACCTGGCGGCTGGTGTTGCTTCAATGAGATGATCCAGTCAGCGTGAAATCGAGAAGGCTTGGTCAATCATAGTGGCATTTAGGAGGATGTTGAATCCTCACAGGCTGCTAAACCTGACGCTACCCTGACGCTAGCTTGACCTCACAACAGTCCTCCAGCCTATGAAACCTCCTCAATCTCCCTCGCTTCTCTCCTTCCTGCGCTCATCCCGCCGAAACCCGCATTCTGGTCCCACATTCGAGCTTCATTCATACACACGGGGTGCTGATTGTAGCCGGGAGCCGTGCCTCAATGCAATTGGCTAGCCGCAAACCCAGATGCCGTCGTTTACAGGATTCTTTGGATCGGTGTGAGTGTCGAAATGGCATGGCGCCCCGTTATCTGGGTGGTCGCGCGGGTACGCGATAGGTGTGTTGTAATCGTTCTTGCAATTCGAGCTGTGCAAATCGGGTGCGTAGGCCTGTCAGAATCCGTTAGATTCCCCCGAGGAACAGAGGGAGAGAGAGGGAGAGAAAAGACCACGTACGCAATGCCAATCCAGACCGTAGGAATGGAACCCTGGGTGGCTCACTCCCTCATAGCAGGGGTTGTTGGTTGGCTGGTACGATGTAAGCCGTTTTGCTGGATCGCGGTGGCCGACTGCCGCATCGCTCGGCAGAGCGCACGTGGCCGAGGTGCTGCCCAGAAGGGAGGTGATGGCAATGATCAAGATTCCACGCATGGTGCCGGTCGGAGTCGAAGGCTGTCTTGGAGGAAGAGGTGCTAGCGAAGATCCGATCGGGACTCGAAGGCTGTCTGGGAGGATGGTATGCTGCTGCTGGCGAAGATGATGGAGAAGGTGTGTGTGTGTATGTTCCTCTTCGGTGGGATTCTGACGAGTTTAAATATCTCCGTCCTTCCAGAAAGGACGGTCTCTGCGAGAACGATGGTTGATAGTCACCCCAGTCGAGCGAGGTACCCCTGGTGCTGGTTTACAAGGCTCGGATTGGCACCCTTGGCCGCATGTCAAGGCTGTGATGTCGCGGTATCCCCGCAGCATTGATATTGAACCGTGGACATGTTCATGGCACGATCACTGTTTGTCGTTGACTATGGCTGAAGGTGCTCTTGCATGTTTTCACTCCACTCCTCGCTGCCATCGTTGTTGGATCACTGTCGACTCGTCCTCAACGTGATCGACACTCCTGATGTGTTGGAAAAACGAGTGTTAATTGCTTGACTATCCAAGGTAAAACGAGCGGCTATTTATGCGTGCAACTTCCGTATCCAGAACGTCCCACAAGGCGTTGGCTTGCGTCAGCGCTTGGGTAACCGAAGTGAAGTGAATGTTCGATTAATTTCCAACATAATGACATCGCCTCGACATTGACCATGCCGGCACTTGCCATGGCTCAAGGGACCGCGTTGGTGGACGATTACGACAAGCCAGAACAACAGCGCGCTAGTTATTGTTCACCCAGGTGCTGCATCCACCAAGGTGCTGCATCCACCAAGGTGCTGCATCCACCAAGGTGCTGCATCCACCAAGGTGCTGCATCCACCAAGGTGTTTGACTCCCTTCAGGTTTTCGTGTCCAGTGTGTACAGGGCGGAAGTTGGGTCGAGGGGAAGTTGTTAGTATTGGCTTTTCCTAAATGGGCCAAGACTGATGCGCTCGACAGGTATCAGAGTAGGCCGTACGCTAACAACTTCCTCTTGGTCCAACTTCGTCTTTGTGTCCTCCCACGTGTTGGTGTCCATTCAGGTGTTTGTTCCATCAAGGTGCTTTCCAGATTGATCGACGTGGAAGTGTAAGGGTATCCTTGCAAAGGCTATAGCCGAATACAAATCTCGTGGTCGTGTTCACCGCCCGTGCCGTCAATGTAGCTGCTCGCACGGCCGACAACACGATTCTTCCCGGTCACTGTATGGGCCCCCAAGCTTGATCAAGGGTCTGAACGGTGACCTGTTGTCCGATGCGGTCACGCGCTGTAACATCGACCAGGCACCACCATCGGCCGGAGTCTAGAAGCAGCCCACGTCGATCTCCCGTCCAGGGTAGATTGCGAGGGGTTTCCAATAGTCTTCAACCATTCCACTCTGGTGCAACCATGACCGCCTATTCATAGCCCTGTTCGTCTACCCAGAGCCTGTTTTCATCCCCACCATCAAGTCCTCACAGCAAATTCGTCTCGTAAATGCAGCAGTACTTGCGCGGTCACGATATGAAGGGAACGATCTGGAACGCTGCACAGCAACGACTGTGACGGTGACTGTTCGAAGATGCGGCCTTGATATCTCCCACGGTCAACCCCACTGTCTCAGAAACCTTGCACAACGAGAATCATCACCTGTTCGATGGTGGGAAATGACATCTCCACCCGCCGACCGTCTTGCAAAACTCAATGCAAAACTCAATGCTCCAGTATCTGGTCCAAATTCAACGGTTCAATAGTTGCTTCAAGCTCAATGCTCCAATATTTGCTCAATGCATTGCAGTACCGTGTCTGCCATCGCCTGCCATTCTTCGACTCCAGACCCTAAGACTGTTCATCCCACCCTGCTTTCATCCCTCGTCCGGCAACGGTCTGTCTTCCTGTTCTGCATTTCACCTCTCTCCCTTCGGTGTATTCCAATCGTGTCCCTCGTACAACCCATGCCGCGCACATGTCCTTGTTCATCGTAATTTGAAGCAGGATCGGGCGGGCGAGCGGCCAGAATATCCATGAGCTCAGGTGGTATATGCCCAACAGCGAGATCAATTCAGAGGTTCGAAGTGGCCACGTGCTTGCTCGATGATTGATGCTGGCCAGGCTGTTGTAGGGCGATATTTGATGTGAACTCATGCAATTTTGCAGCAGTTCATGTCTTGATACCCGGGATTGCGGAGGGAGCTGATGTCGTGAGATTACGCTCGATGTCGATGTATTGTCGAGTGCCTGAGGTTCCAGTAATAGGCTTGAGCTTATCCGAACCTCACCTCAAGTGGAGAGACTTGGCACCGACTTTGCGACATCGATACTGCTGTTCATCATTGTCCTGAGGCGGTTTCGAGGAGAATGACGTGGCCAGGATCAGCTTGATACAGGAACATTGGCTGCGGCGTTGTCGGGAATGACGAAGAAAAAAATGCTGATTTTCAAGTTTTCCGGAACTGATACCGGCCGTCGAGAGAGTCGGCAGTGTGCTGTGAAAGCGTGATTGTTCGGTAGAGGACGAGTAGTGCTTGGTGCAAAGAGCCAGTTTCGACCGTCTGCGTCGCGTTTTGAGGTGGCACTTCAAGTAGTAGTGCGATGGCGGATTGCTCTGGCCGGACTTCTGCACCAGCATGCCTGTTGAGGGTGTCTTAGATTTGGACGAGTGCGTCCTGTGTCGTTGTACCGGGTGTACAGAGTCTGTTGACCTGACTTCGTGGGAGGATTTCGTTGGCGGCGAAGACTGGTTGCGATGACGGTCTGGGCCACTGTTAAGATGTGGTTCTACGCTGGATGGTAGCGGCTGGCGAGGTGCTGTGACCAGAGGTCACTGTTGGAGTGCTTTCCAGCGGATTAATGATGGTCTGAGGGATCCGATTCTTCATGCGATGCAAGTAGCATATTGGGCGGTGGTCTCAAAGTGTTGGTGAGCGTGCCGCCAGAAGACCCAAAAAGCCGGCGAGGCTGAACTGACTTTGGACGGGACGTTTATTATGAACATCCTGAGGGGCATGCATGTAAACTCGAGGCCGAGGCGGCGATGTGGATGTCGGTCTGCTCCATCGTTGAGTTCTGCATTGAAGATCTCGGCTTGCGAAAATCGTCCGGATCGAAATTTGCCAAGATCAGTTGATATCTGTGAGACGAAGCTGCCACTTGGGTATCATGCTTCAGGATTTGCAAGGGCCGTTTCGAGGGTATGATCCACGGGATTTAGCTGAGGGAACATGCTTCGTCGAACCGTGCTTGAATTCGGCAAGAATCGGCTGCGGACGAAAGAGTCGGTTCTGAGTTGCGCTGATGGAACGTCGAGTGTGCTTCAGGGTGCGATGTAGATGGCGGTGATATTTTGCAGGCCACATTGAAGTGTGGCGTCCTCGTTCGGGTTCGGGAAGAACTCCGCGTGTTGGATGTATGATTTCGGGATCGAGGTTTTGGCAGACCGGGAAGAATCGCAATCGGGCGTGCGGCCAAACGGCAGATTGGCTGAATGATGTGACGAAGACCATCTCAGCTGAGTGCAATCGGGCGGGAGATTGGAACATGAGGAAGACACCAAGGTATGATGAACGGTTTCCTCCGGACCATTGGGGCTGCAGTGAATGGCCAAGGCTCAGTCGAGTGATATAGAAACTGGAAATTTCCTGGACGATGAGCGGTGCTGATTCGTTGAAGTACCAGATCGGCTGCGGACTTTTTGTGACGAGCAGACGTACTCCATCTCAAGAGACGGGCTTGAGGATATGTCGTGGGCTGCGTGGGCCGGACGGGTGCTGCGAATCTTGAAGGCTGAGCGAACAGGACGTTGTGGCGGCTGATCAGGCTCCGAGTTACTGAGACGGCTTGGACTTCTGGCGGAACCTCGGTGATTTGAGTCTGTTGCGTGGTTTGAGGAGATGGACTCTTTCCGTGCTTCGATGGACAGTATCCAAATTGGGGAGATGATGTAGACTCCGTGAGCCGTGTCGGATTCTTGGATGCGGAAGACAGATGGATGCGAGCGAGTGATCTGCTGCTGTGCTTCCTGAATATGGACCATCAAGAGGGTTGGAAGTAGATGCTGTGAGCTCAGTCTGGAGCAGCAAGCAGGAGAGGAGGTGCTCGCACTGTCAGCATGCAAGTTGCTGAGATGATGCGGACTTCGTGACCCGTGTCTGGCTTCTCGAACGCCGAAGGCGGATCGATTGGGCGTATGGTGTGTTGCCGAGCTTTCCGAAGATGCGATCGACTCCAGAGATTGACGTAGATCGTGTGAGCTGAGTCCAGCACAACAATCGTGGGAGGAGGTGCTCGCATTGTCAAAGCAGAAGCCGTTTCTCCAGAATGTCGTCCACATGATGGGTGGTGTCCCGCATCATGACCTCTCTCTTCGCTACCGACCCGGGAAGGGAAGGCATTGCCCGGAGGACCACCGCTTGGAGGTGAGAGTAGGATTTGGTCTCCATGCCTGGTCGGGCACCACTCCGCCAGGTCTTTTGTCGTGGTGCTGCTCGTCACGGTCGACCTGTGACCTGGTCGCCGATTCATGGAGCTGATCAAGAGGAGAGAGAAGCATACTTCACCTGTGAGAGAGCCCGAATCCCTCTCACGGGAGGATTTGCTCTCATCGAGAACTGCGAACCCGAGCTCGCCAGCTCGTCCGCTTTCCGGATCTCCGGTCCGGCATCTCGTCTTCTCCACACGACTCTCCAGAGGACAGCATGGTCGTACAATGTGTCCAGGTTTTCAAAGATATCCCGAAGGATATCAACCTGGTCAGGCGGATAAAGCCCACTCCAAAGCTGTCCGGCCTTGTCTGCCTCGCGACATCGCCGGATTGCTACGCTGGAGTCCATGCTGTCGGTCCAGATCGTCACGTGCCGATTAGTGAGCTCGCCTGATTTCAGGCCCTCGCAGAAGTGATTCAGGGCTAACTGGATAGCTCTGAGCTCACAGGCATCGCTACTGCGTGTGCCACCGAGAGCGTAGGACTGACCTACGAACCCGCCAGCTTCCGTCCTGTGAACCCAGGCACATCCACCCCAATGGTCAAAAATGCGAGAGCCGTCCACCCAGGCCGTAAACTCACCCGGCGGCGTCGACAGCTCTCCCCGCCGCATGTACAACTGCTGTTGCCATGGTACGAGTCTCGCTTGCCCAGTCCTTCCCCAGAGATCATACTGCCACGGCAGAATCTCCGGCATCTCCATCATCTCCGGCAGCGGTGGTGGTATTGATGGCGTGGCCATCTTGCTGTCGTCGTGGTGGTTGTTGTGGTTGTCGAAGCTGCGTTTGTGAAGAGCTGTTGTCACGTCGCCGCGTCAGAAGTGCGGCCTTGGCAATAGTTCAGCCCCCTAGACGCCACTTCACTCGCGGTCGGTCGCGCCTGTTACGGAACCTTCAATAGCACACCATTACGACTACGCTCTCTCGACACTACACGACCGAGTCTACGACCACAATACTTACACCGCCAACGCCATCTTCATGTTCGAGTCACCGTCGCGTCGATTCCTCCTGGAGCCTTCTGTGTTTTTGCTTCGGAGCTTCTCCTCGAAGATGCGACTAAGATCGTCCATGTTCGATATGCTTGCCTCTCTGAACTCTTCGAGAACATGGAGGATGGAAGCAGGAAGATGTCAGGAGTGCAGAAGAAGAGACCATGTTTGCTGGTCTCAGAGGAGTTGAACAAAATACGAGACGATTGCTCTCCTCAGGAGAATAGATCATTGTAATACGAATACCTTTCAACCACACCAGCTTTCAAACGTGCATCTCTGGTACCACATCTCTTGCCTCGCCAGTCAATAATCCGTAACAGTGCTTCGATCATGGAGGGAGCTGCCCGCTTCCGCGCGGAGAATGAAGCCATACTGGCTGAGCTCGAGCTTGACCAACAGCAAATCCGTGAGTTCTTTCGATCATCCTGTTGCTTCATGACCCTCGATCCATCGCTTCATGAATGCTGACCTAGCGAGAAAAAGATCGCCGCACCGTGATTCTTCCCATTGCCGTCCCGTCAATGGATCATGAATGGCCCACCTCATACATGAGAACACGTCTCGAAGGGGACATCGAAAGGCCGGCCAGTCCTCCTCCCGGACGAGTTATCCCCCCGCAAGCGCCGTAAGTTGCTCTAAGATCGGTCTGAATCTGCGCACCGTGAACTTACAAGAACTTGAGGTACCAAAACCCAGCCGATCTCCCGCCCGTCCATCAACGCCCTCCAGACTCCAACACTCGAGCTGCACCTACATACCGACCACACGAGTACCGCCACGGAGGTATGGATCCCAATCAAGTTCGCCTCCACGCCCAAGCCGATCGCCGCGCAGATCGCCTCGACAACTGGCGCACTGCGCAGCCAGCGCTTCAAGGTGCTTTCGTCACTGAGCTGGTAATGTGGAAAGCCGCCGAGCCAGTCGCATTCGCCGCCTTCGAGCGCCTCATGGAGAACGCTGCTCTGGTCTGCGCATCTCCAGTCCGCACCTACGATGTCATGATGTGGGGTCGGGATATGCCGGTGGCAGTCAAGAAGGCGTTGGAAGAACTCTGCAACCACAATCATGTTGAAGCGGCTCTGCGAAAACAGCTGGTGGAGGCAGAGACTCGAACGGACAGTTGGACAGGACCAAGCGAACTCGATGCGGAGACGGCCTTTGCGGCGGCCACAACAGCTACTCATGTCAGCGCAAAGCACACCAAGTTCCTCTCGGCGACACTTTTCGGCTTTGGTCGAGGCGACGTCTCCATCGACATGATCAGCTGGGATTTTGATCACTACTCAAGTCGCCACGCCTTCCTGGTCAAGATCTCCGCGCTATTGGAACTCTCAGAAGCCAACATCGAGCACTGCGCCTCTCATTGCACTCCCGACAGTATGATGATGGAGCACGCTCTCGGCTTCATCGAACTGCTGGCTCAAAAGGTGGAGCAGACCTTGTCTCCGTTGATATCCGCTTTCAACAACTCCGTTGTCAGCCAGGACGACATGGTCCGCCTCGCATACATCATTGAGACTGGCCGAACTCTTCGCACGAAGCTCGCGGCCGATACCCGCATTCAGGAGATCATCAAGGCTCGTAAGAGCGCGCGGAAGCTTCTGACGCTACTCAAGGAGAGGGAGGCGAAACAGACGGCGGATCCCGATACGTTCGTTTCACATCCAGCAAGCCCTTTCCTGCTTGGTCTGATTGCCGTTGTGGAGAAAGCTGAGACTGCGTACGGGCGGATCTTTGGTGACTGGCGAAAGGTGTTCAAGCCGTGAACGGCTCAGCGGTGAGTTTTTGCGACCAATCGTGCGTTGCTTTTCCGGTTGCTTTTGTTTATGGGATTCAAGGTGCGAGCGTTGAGGATGGAAGACTCCACGGTACACACTGGTGAGATTGAGCTATTGCCCCATTATCGCAAAAGGAACGCTTGGGCCGTTGACTTTGTAACCAGCTGCTGCGATAAAATAAAAGCGACATCTTTCATCGCCTTCCCTTCTTATTTCACTTGTACGGACACTTCTTGCATCGTCTCGGCTACGCTTCACCCTTTGAACACGTCTACTATCGCAACGACTTCATTTGCCGCAATGTTCTCAAAGCCTTCTGGTCGATCTTCGGCAGTAACAGCTGGGTGGGAAGAACGTTGCCACCTGCGACGTGAACGTTCGATATTTTGATCGTAGTGGCCTTTGACCATTCCGTTTTGATTGATGTCGTTCTCCACGATCACGTCTGCGAAGCTGAAGACTTGTCAAAATAAGGAATGGTGAAGACGGAGCCATGATTCTTTTTGTGTTGCGTCTGAACGCAGCGCCGCTCCGTGGGTAGGATGGCAAAGTAGAGATGACCGCGGCACAGCACTCTGAACGTGACGAGTGACCGATTGACGTAGATACGACTTCGAGAAGCCGTCTTATCCACATTCCGATGGATTCGATATCGGTGGCAGCCTCATCAACCAACCAGGAGAGATGCGAAATACAGCTTCAACAATTCATTGAAGTCAAGCAGCAATATGACTCCATCCGCTCATCGTCACTATCTCCTCTTGAATCCCTCCTCCCACGTCCCAGCGGCCCTCGCACTCTTGATCGCTTACGGCATCGTATCCTTGTACCCAACATGCCCGGTCGGCTCCGTCAGCACTCTGAGACTGCGGTTTCCGGCCAGCATGTCTCCTTCGCGCCTGGTCATTCTCATTGCTCTGATATCAGCGGTGGTCATACTCTGCAGCTTCTCCGCCATCCTCTCGATCATCTCCACGAACTCTCCCAGCCGAGCCTTCTCCACCACGATCTCGAACTTTAACCAGCTCATTTCTGCCTCGAAGAGACCTTGATGGTTGAAGACGTGGATGCGGACTGGGCTGCTGGTCGGAAGGAAAAGCATCGCTTTCTGGCCGGCCGTAAGCGGCGGAAGAGTCGTCGTACCAGAGCGTCGCTGCGGATGTACGTCGACGGCGACGTGATGTTCGCCAAGCAGAGACACGGAGTGCGCAAAGGTCGCTCGAGCCGCGCGCTCCCGGGAGGACGTTACTGTATTCCAGATATCTGCTTCCTGCAGGAAGCGCTCCGGCGACTGTACGACAACGCGGTGGTTGGGCGGGTCGAAGGAGGTGACGAGGAGGGAGCGGAGGATCTTCTGGGAGGAGACGACGGTGGCGTGAAATTGCTTGTTGACGAGCTTCGCGCAGATGATGTCGTGGACGGTGGAGAGGGAGACGATACGCTCGAGAAGTTCGGGACAATTTGCGAGCCTTTCGCCGGCGTCGGAGCGGTTCATTGTCTCGTTTGTGCAGTGCTGGGAGGATCGTCGAGCGTGGGTAGTGTGAGTTGGGTGGGTACCAGGGAGGACAGAGAGGGTCGGACGAAAGATGAAGTCAAGACTGGTGGTAGCACTTTCGGGCGGAGCCAAGTCCGCTGGGCGATGAAGCGTGCGTCCGACAATCTCAAGGGAGGATTTAGCCAGCAAAGCGTGTCTGCAGCAGATTTGTTTCCTGTAATTATTCATGGACTGAGCCTTAAATGGTCGTTGGGGAGCTATCATAGCTGGGAGTCTTGTCGAGATACCCGAACGGCTTGCGAAGCATTCGTGGCATACAGAGAGAGATACGTTGGGAATGATGGGATTGAAGCAGTACGTAGGATGAAGAAGTTATAATGCTCCCTTTCGCGCAGGACACGATCAGATCTGTCCCTACTTGTCGTTGTGGGCACTATCCTGTCGACGGTCTGCATCGACCATTGCGGAGGTCTTCCTTGCCCGTACCGCTCGAACGTCAGAGGCATCGCGAAAAGCAATTTTACGCCTCAGACCCCTCTCAGAGCAGCCATCGTAGCAGAGCAGCGCTTTCCACCTCCACCCGACATTCGAGGTCTTCTCATATTCCAGCTTGTCGTGGCCCCATCCGCCTCAAACTCTGTCTGCCTTCCTGCCAGCGAGTCTAGCTTGGCGCTTCCTCTCCTTACGCTTCTCGGCAGCCTTACGCTTCTTGAGCTTCTTGTCATCCTCCTCCGCTTCGCGCTTTTGACGCGACTCGAGCTCGTTGCGGGCCACGGACCGTCTGAGCCGTTCCTCGCTCCATGTTCCGGCAGCCTCCGCACACTCGATCGCCTGTGAGCTGAGGTCTGGATGGTCGCAAGCGGGACGGACGTTATGGGACACGGCAAAGTCTCCTCCGTTAGCCAGGAAGTGTTGCTCCTCCTCTGTGACCTGCAAGTCGATCTTCCATTCGCCCGAAGCCGTCATTGCGTCGAGATCCTTATCTATCATGTCCGATAGACGATCTGTTATCTTCTTGACCAATCTAAGAAGTTCTCCAAGCCGGCACTGCTGCACGGTGATGGTGAATGACTTCCACATGTTGTAGTTCCGCGCGCGTAGCAAGGAGCTGTGTTCGAAGGCGTGCACTCGAACTGGAGTATGCCTTGGGAGGAAGTACAGATTGAGTTGCGTTGGGGTGAGAGGGACGAGGGAGGCAGGCATGCCGAAGTCGTCGGTGGCGTCGAAGGCGAGATGATGCGTGCCGTCGGTTCCAACGGCGTATGCGAATGCACGGCGCTGTTGGTCGCCCCCATCGCGACTGTTCCAGACCCCAGCTCGATCGAGGACGATTCTCGGAGATGCGATAGGCATGCTGATAGAGGGCGAGTTAAACTCGAGGAGTACGAGAGATCGCAGAATGCGCGGGGATGTGTCTACGACATGTCGAACGTGCTGTAAGGAAAAAGTGTTAGCCATACCGCGAGATCGTTCGCGAAGCTCTCCGCTATTCAGAACATACCTTGCTGATGAGCTTGGCGCTGAGAATGCCGTGGACATCGAGTCTGGAGAGGATGTTTTCGAGCAACTCTACGCAATCGACCACCCTTGGACCAGCGTCTGGACTGCTGATCTGCTTGTATGGAGTGCGCTGGCGCAACTTGTGGTCGTGGAGGATAGTCGGACGGTGGGTTGTCTTCTTGCCGGCCATTCTGCCTCTTGGGTGCAGCGGCGCGAGATCGGAATCGTGGAGGAGGAAATGCAATGGATGGATGGAAGGTATCGTCGCTGCTGTTGGCGGAAGAGAGAGAAGGGAGGGCTGTCTTTGGTACAGGGGAAGACAGAAGAGTGACAGGAGTTCGTGAAGTCCTATCAGCGATCGGATTCTTAAAGCCTCAGGCTCAGGTCTTGCTCGACTTCATCCCCGCTAACTGAAAGTTCGTCACACAGCTGAATGGTCCAGCCTGGAACTTGATGTATGTATCCAAGCAACTGTACCAACCAATCTCGAATGAGGCAATCATCCAGAGAAAGCTCCTGATCGATACGCTGAGAGATTGGCCAGCTGGAACGGAAGTGTGTCCCAAAGTCTGAAGTTTCCCTTTCGTTGTGTCGATGGACTCCGAATGCAAAACACCGGATCAAGCTACTGCAGATGAAAGAAAGACAAGTGACAAAGCACAGCAAAAAGGCAGGACCATGCCAGGGTGAAGGAAGAGCTCATTCAACCCCGGGATTCCTATATTCAATTCATAGCTCACTCGGATCGTCGCACTGTTATGATGCGGAAGAGAGGCAGATGCGAAGTATGGAGCCTCATGCCATGGTCACTGATCGAGCAGAGCGGATGAGCCAGTCCAGCCTCGTCCTCTCTCGTACTCAGCCTGGGTGTTGAAGACTTCATTGCCCAGCACATCCCACAGGTGACCGAAGCCGACCGCGAGACCCATTTCGACCAACAACACGGCCTTCTTCCGGTTCACGCGCTGCGACTCCGGCATAACGCTCTTCTCCCACACCAGCTCGGCCAGCTTTAGCGCCCAGTCGTTTCCCTTCTTGACTTCGTGGACCTGGACTCCTATTGGGAGATACAGCATGACGTCCAGCTTCTCCACTAAGTCGATCAAATCCTGAACAGTACAGGTAGAAGGAATGGAGATACTGAAATTCACCCAAGTATTACGTTGCACGCGGAGAGTGTTCATGCGTGCCCGGTTCAGCACGTTCACGCGAGTAGTGGCAATGTGCGGGAAGGGGGGTGTGCATATGGCTTGGCGTGAGCGGAGGCAGCTTGATCTGATTGAGCCATCTGGAGTAGAGACGGGAGTGTAGTTCGTATTCGCCGCCGGAGCAAGATGGGTGCTGCAGTGAGCAAAGATCGTCAGGCGTGACGAAGAACCAATCTGCCCGGTCGTGGATGAAGAAGATCAATGTACCGATCGCGTTTGGGACGAACGGGGTTCCAGAAACTGGCTCCGCTGGAAATAGCACTTTCTGGACGATCTGGGGAGAGAAGCTGATGAGAGAGTTGGGGTGATGAGAGATGAGCCGGGCTTGGGAGACATCGGCGGATGGAAGCTGATTGATGATCTGTTCCATCATTTCCGGCAGGCCGCACACAGTGCTGGCAAGCGCTGTGGTGTTGTTGATGGGACGGAATCCGACCCGGTGAAAGCAGTAGTAACAGGGGCATTTGTGCTTCATGGGCTTCTGTCATCCGTGTCAAGTACAGGCTCTTTCTTTGCAGTCTGGGACCGTCTTTGCATATCGTTAGGAAACAATACCAGGCGGACGCTGGTGGAGTGTAAAGTTCTGACCGGCATTCCAGACTAAAACCAGGCCCATAGCTGTTCATACTAGACGTCAGTGCCATTGTTGCAGTCTTGTCGTTGCGAGTGGTAGCGATGGTAGCAGTGTTTGGGTTGTGGATCCACTTTCCATTGACTGGATGGGCCACTTTGCTTGGTCCGCCAGGACGATCGAGAGGAAGGTCTGTGACGCCACATAACTTAAGGTGATCCTTGGCTGCGAGGAGGATGCAGAGTGGATGCTGTATCAACACCTTGCGGCCAGTCAAGCCTTTCGGGGCTTGATCGGGCATCCTGACATGGAGTAACGTCCGTCGGAGATTGTCCAGTGTCGCGTAAAATCTGTTCACGGTAGCGTTCAGGGCGGTTGCCCGATCGAATGAAATCCTAGGTAAGCATAATCGCCCCTAAACGAAATTCGCGGCTTCTAGATACTGCTTACAATCTTCGCGCTATAGAATAGACATCTGCCCGAGAAATACAATCCGATAGCTTAGGGTCTACATTCATCCCCAACGCCTATAATTCGGGCCGCCGGTCGCGGGAAGCATGTTCATCTCGTAGTGGACGACTATAGGCTTCCTACCTCCAGGCGATTTAGCTTCGCGGATATCTCTTGTACGACGTCTAAATAAGAGAGCCGAGGGCCCAGATGTAGACAAGGATTACGATTATAGCGAACATAGTCCGTAGGCCTTTTCGGGACTGCGTAGTAGAGAGCATCCTATAAGGTCTAGTCGATCTTAATAGCGTGTTTGGAGTTTTATATAGGAGGAATGTTAGCGAGGTAATCGTGGACTATAGGCTGCTCGAAGTTAGTGTTGGAGCAGAGGCCGATCTTGTTAGTATCGAAGAAAGAGGTGGAACGGCTCGTAGAGTTCATAAAGTCGATTAATAAGTACTTTTAGTGCCAGATCTGATCGTGATTATAGCTTGCTTGAACGTAGAGTAAGAATCCCAGATAGTCGGGCGGACGCTAATACTCCTCAAAAGTAAGCTACTAGTAACGCCTATATAAAACAATCGCTATGCGGATTAAAGCTTAAAGTCTAAAAAGGAGAGCTAACGCCGAAAGAAAATCGCTAAGAGGACTTGCCCTCCCCTATGTTCGTATCGTTGCTTATAGAGCCGCCGTAGCTAATCTCGTTCTCCTCCTACGGCAAAGCGCCGGCTAAAAGTGCACCTATCTCTTACTCGTTACTCGACCTAAAAGTCGAAGTAGTAGTAGTCGCGCCGTAGCGTCTCCTACTACTACTCGAATCCGACCTTTAGCTCCGAGCCCTCCGCTAGCGTCGCCTTCTCCTAGTCGGTAAGGTGCTTACCCCGATTACCTAAACCTAGCTAGTGTTCCTTATCCAGCTAATTACTGCCGGCGATAACTTTGCGATCGTCCTCCCGTAGTATCGTACTAAGGATAGTTACGAGCTTCTCTACGAGAGACACCAGTTCGCGGATAGTGTAAGTCTTAACGGTAATAGTAAAGTTTGTTAGGCCGATAAAGATTATATAGTGCTCGGCCGATAGAGGCTTTTAGTTCGAGACTATAACGCGGGTAGAAGCTTTATAGCGGAAGAGTGTTATATCCTACTAGCCGTTAGTAAGGAGTGGAGAATAGAGAGAAGAAGGAGGAAGGTAGAGTAGAAGGTGTAGTTCAGATAGTAGGTATAAGTGGATTCGGAGTAGGTCTAGGATAAGGGTTTAGCGCATCTCTAGGCGCCGACGTTCTTTAACACCGCCGCGAGCTTATGAAGTTAACGCGAGTGAATAGCTTCTACTAAGACCGCGGAATTTGCATCTAATAGTCCGTTATAGTATAGGAGATTGGTGGCCGCGCCGTAACGGCGGTAAAGGCGGCTACGTACCTTCGGTCTAGGCGCTATAAGATAGCTTAGGGAGAGAGAATTAAGTTAACTTATAGAGTGAATAATCTTAAGGTATGCAATGTCTTTCGGTAGATCCGAAGTGTGTCTCTAATAGAGTATAAAAAGTCGTGACCAACGCCGAAAAGTAGGCGTATAACCTTAAAGTACCGAAATAAAAGATTACCCGTAGTCCGCCTTCTTGTGGAACTACTTAACAGAGATTCTAATTGTCGCCGGAAAGCTTATAGCATAATAACAGTAAATTAGCGCCGTGTCGTAGACGATCGTAGTTACTACCTAGTCTTGCTCGCATGTTGTCGCCTTCTTATAGTCTTTGCCGTGCCCTCCTTATCCTCCTACTACACGCTTAGCCTTATATGTCGGCATAGATTAGATACTAGGGGTGTAGTACGTAGCGTAAACGTCGTCCTACCAATACTCGAAGTTAAGCTCTATTCCACCGCTTCCTACTAGTACGTTCTTCTCGTCGTAGGTAAGTAGACGCTTCCAATTACCGGAGGCCTAAGCGTCGCGGAGGACCTTCGTAGAGGAGTTATAGAAGGCCTTACTAAGTTTCTCGACGAGTGCCACTAATTGGTGAACCTTATAGCGCTTAATCGTAATGCTAAATCCGGTCTATAGCTCCCTTTAGAGGCGGTCGTTCATGCTTATAGCTGCCTAATTAGTTACGTTAACACGTAGGGAAGTCTTAGCGGGAAAGAGCTGTATGTCTATCTAATAAGGGGTTAGAGGGACTATAATAGCCGGGATACCGGGTTACATATAGAAGAAGAGTTTATAGTCGTCGCTGCTAGAGGTTGCTGGCGCGTAGAATATCGAGGCCGTGCCGTAGGTAAGAACAGTCTGTTGCTAGGTAACGGAGTAGGTAATAAAGAACTCGTTCGTCCCGATTACATTCGGCACGAACGGATTGCCGTAGGACGGCATTATAGGTAATAGCATCTCGTGGAGGATGCACGTAGACTCGTCGAGCGTCTAGTAGAAGTAGCGCCGGACTAGCTTTATAGAAAGAATATCGATAGCTTGGAGGTTAAGAGCGATAGCTTCGAAGAGTTCCGTTATAGCGAAGACCTCGGATGTAGGTGTTAAGGAAGTTATTTTGAGAAGGATAAGTAGTCCTTAAATAGCGTTAGTAGGATGTAGGTAGAGAAGGGAGGCGGATTCGTAAGCGGAGGCGATAGATATAAGTCCTTCGGAGGGGAAGACTAGTTAATCCGGAATATAAGCTTTACGCGCATCTTTACATATAACGCTGCCAGGTTAATTCTAATAATCCGCTGCTAAAACTCCACTATTACTAGCGAAATCAACAATACCCGCAATCTTAATACTACCTCTAGCCTCCACGACTATAATACTACGCACCTCTTCGTAGTTATAGTACTAATCGTCGACGGACCGTTGTATAGCTCTAGAGTATTCGCCGGCTTCTCGCTAGCCCGAACCGCATTAATAAAGAGTGCCGAAGTAGCATAAGCAATCCTCGACCTCCGCCGGCGCACAAGTAAGAGCGCCGATAACTCGCCCGACGATAACTAGGACGACGAGGACGACGCGTCCAACGCGTCCTAGCGAACAACCGACTCTACTACGACAGACGAAATCACTAACATCGTCGAGCAGCTAGCGTTCACGCCCTCTAGTCGACTCTCCCTATCCGGACGCCTTATATACCTGTTCAACACTACTAAGGTAACTACACCTCCCGAACCCGAGCACTTAGAAGAGCACACTACCGTACTAATCGCCGCCTTCATTCCAGCCGTTATACACTACGCTAACAAGCCGGTTATTAAGACGATCGTCTACGGACGTAAGCTCGGCGGTAAGGTCGTCTATCTCGGGCTGAAAATAACGTAGTAGGGTAAGTCGGGATTTTCCCCTAGGGTTTCGAGAGAGTGCGGAAGGAGGTAAAGGCGCTAGTACGGGAGATTCGCGAGTCGCGCGCGGGGAAGGGACTACTTAGCTAGGGATACTATCCGATCGGGTAGGCGTTGTGGGAGATCGAGATAGGGCATAACTTAGAGTAGGTTAATCCAGCGGTAAAGCTAGTAGTAGCCGAGAAGTATGCTTTATCGATAATAGCTAGCGAGGGTATCGACTAGGTGCAGCGGGATAAGTAGGAGGTTTGGCAGGAGGAGATTAATAGAGCAAAGCGTAGTACTAGTATCGGCCGGCACGACTAAGCTACCGGCGCCGGATCCGTAGTAGCTCTTCTATAAAGCTTGGGCGAGATACACTGCTAGCAGAGCAGCAGGAGTTTATCGTAGGGCTTCTTAACGCTATGCTCGTCCGCAATGTCGAGATGCTAAGTAGTGTACGAGCTAGGTAATAATTATACAGGAAAGGGCATAGTAGCGATAGTGTACAGCCTAAGTCGACGTTCGGACGCCGCATCTTAAGTAAGAGTACGGATCCAAGCAGACCATAGCCTTATAGAAAAGCAATGTTTGCTTTTGCACAATCGTTTCATTCTCCTGTTTCCCTTCCAAACAAAGACTAGCTAGCGATTCGCAGTATTCTAGACAAAGCCGCCAAAACAAAACGTCGACCGTAAACGATCGCCTGGACTTTACTAGCATCCCGGGTCTAGCAAGAGGCCTCTATTAGTTTACGAAAATTACCCAGACGACGTTTTAAGAAGCTCCTCGACGATTGCTATAAGTCTAGAGTCCTTTAGAGCAATTTGAGAAGGTCGGCAGTGTAAGTACGCATAGACAAAGCGAAGGACATGTAAAGGCATAGGAGAGCGAACAATTGGTGTTTACGATGTGCTCCGGGGTACTTTCTCTATACCGGAGTCGAGGACGTAGAGGGCACTATAGGCTGAAGCAGCTCGACTTTGCATGGGGTACACCTTCGATATGCAGTCGTAATGCTTCACAATCAAAACGTCTCGACTACTTCGTTACTCCACCGACTTCGGCTCGTGCAAATCCTTAACATTAGGCTCGGACGTGGAATGCAGTAGCTAGGAGCCTGAATGGAATAACCGGAGACTAGCACGGCTAATATGTTTCGGACGTAGTCTTTACGCGTTAACATCCAACTAAATGTTCAGTTCACTTACGTATTGCTCGATTAATCTTCAACTGGAGCGCTAATAAGGCGGTCTAGCTTAAGCGATAGCGAGAGGGATTCGTTGCCGACCGTGACATCGCCTCTTCTATCGCTTTCGATTCTGCAGGCTATGCTGGCAGCACTACACGGACAAGCTTTATAGGGATCGCAAGGCCGACTTGCGGTTCGGCACCGGTATTAGGTCGATGGAGGCTGTGAAGCATTATTAAGGGCGAGACACAGATAGTAGGATGTACTTCATTTACTAAGTGCATAATAATTAGGGCGAGGGACGAGTGGAATAACTAGCATCGTGCCACAATCCAAGCGTTCTATTGGAAAAACGAGTGTTAATTGCTTGCTTAGCTAGCTATCGAAGGGAAAAACGAGCGGCTATTTATACGTATAACTTCCGTATCTAGAACGTTCTATAAGCCGTTAGCTTGCGTTAGTGCTTGCGTAATCGAAGTAAAGTAAATGTTCGATCAATTTCCAATACTCCCCCTACTTCCTAGACCGGTAGGATTAGGAAGTCTTTCCCGTAGACGCTATAGTCGTATATCTAAGTAAACAAACGTTCTCGATATATTTAGCCTTAGGTAAAGGCTTCGTAAGGCAGTCGGCTAGCATCTCTTTAGTAGGATAGTAAGAGATACTAATCGTTTCGTCGTCGGCTAGCTCTTATACGTAGTAGAGTACTACGTCTAAGTGCTTCGTATAGGGGTGGAACTCGGGGTTCTTAACTAAGGCTAGCGAGGCCTCGTTATCGCCGTATAGGTATATAGAACCCGTAGGATAGCGTATTTACTCGAGGAATCGCTTTATCTAAACGGCCTCTTTTAAAGCATATCTAAGAGAGATATACTCGGCTTCGGTCGTAGAAGTCGATACGCTATATTATAGCTTCGAGGACTAACTTATTATCCCGTTAGCTAGCTTAAATACGTAGCCTATCGTCGACTTTCTAGTCGTAGAGTCCGCGGCGTAGTCTAAATCGGCGTATCCTATCGGCTCGCTATTTCCTTTAGGAGTAAAGCGGATAGCGAGGTCCCGGGTCGTTCCTAAGTACTTTAGGACGTAGAGAGCAGCCTCGAAGTGCCTCTTAGTCGGGTTTATCGAGTACTAGCTTAGCTATTACGTTACGAACGCTATATCGGCTCTAGTAGCTCGAATAAGCCAATTTAGGTTCCCGACTAGTCTCCTATACTCCCTATCGTTAATAGGGGTATCTATAGGTTCTCGGGGCGTAAGAGAAGTATATCTTATAGCCGGTATATACGTAGATCGACCCGTTATCTCTAGATCGAACTCCCGAAGCGTTTCTTCGATATAGTACTTTTAATCGATTACCATCGATCCGTCAGCTTCGTAGTCGATCCGTATACTAAGTAGGTATCTCGCGAGACCTAGATCCTTCGTTTTGAATCGATCCGTAAGCTTACGCTTAATAGAGACGATTTGCCCTTCGTCTTTCGTAAGTATAAGAAGGTCGTCGACGTAGAAAGCTACGATAACTATCCCGTCTTTAGATATAAAGACGGATTGGTCGGCAGGGATAGCGTAGAGTCCGAGTTCTTCGAAGAAGGTAGTTATAAGCCTATTCCAGTTACGGCCGCTTTGTTTTAGACCGTAAAGGCCTCGGCGAAGGCGAATAACCTATCCTTCCCCTATATCTAGACCTTCCGGAGGTTCTAGATATATTTCCTCGTCGAGGGGCCCTTCGAGATAGGCCGTAACGACGTCTATTTAGTATATAACTAGTCCTTATATAGCTACGATAGCTAAGAGGAGTAGTAGACTCTCGAGGTGAACTACGGGACTAAACGTCTAGGTATAGTCTAGCCCGTATCGTTACGTATATCCCTTACCGACGACTCGAGCCTTATACTTATCGATTTGCCCGTTAGGTAAGGTCTTAAGCTTAAAGATCCACTTCGATCCTATTAGCTTAATAGCCTTACCTCCCTTCGGACGAGGTACTATCTCGAGTGTTCCTATAGAGAATAGAGACGTTAGTTCGCTATCGATAGCTTACTTCCACTCTCGCTTCTCCTTACTCGATATAGCCTCGTCGTATGTCTTCGGAGTAGCTACTATAGTCGTAGGGGAGTAGTCTACTTTCCGGGCTTCGTACCTATCGGGTTCTCTTCTTTCCCGACTAGGATAGCGGCTCGTTCGAGTCGTAGTCTCTTCGTCGTTTCTACTAGGCTGTCCGTTAGCCGTAGTAGTTGTAGTAGCCCCTCGAGGGCGTACTACTATTATATCGTCTTCGGTATTATTCGTAGCTTCGAAACGATCGTTCGTAGCTACTTCCTTATCGATATCGAGCTCGAAGTCGATCTCCTCGGGCGTCCTAAGTACGGTCTCGATAGGTACTTACTCGTTAAGTACCGTATCCGTAGGATAGAAGACGTCTCCCCCTCGTTTCTCTTCGAAGAAGCGAATAGAGCTAGCTAACTTAATAGCTTTCGTTTAAGGGTTAAAGATCCGGTACTGTTTTATCGAGGGACTATATCTAACGAAGATCCCGCTATAGGATCGATCGTCTAGCTTACTATCCCTCTTTTCGTTAGGGATATAAGGGTAAGCTAAATAGCCGAATACTCGAAGGTATTGTCCGCTAGGTTTCGTACTAGTAAATAGCTCTTTAGGGGTCTTTTCTTCGTCTTTCCTCAGAGTTCGATTACGTAAGTAATAAGCCGTAGTAATAGCCTCGCCCTAAAGGAATTTAGGAAGCCTTACGCCTCCTAAAAGCGATCTAGCTAAGGTAGTAAGCGTACGGTTCTATCTCTCGGCTACGCCGTTTTGTTCGGGCGTATACGGGATTATTATCTCGATCCGTACGTCTTCGAAAACGTCCCTTAGCTTAAGGAACTCCTTAGCGTTATCGGCTCGAAGAGAGATAAGGTAGGCTAGCGTTTCGCTACTCTCTCGCTCGGCTATACGCCGCTAAAGACGTAGGCGGGTATATACCTCCGACCGGGTCTTATAAAGCTCTATCTAACTTTTACGGGAAACAGTTATCCGTAATAGTAAGGATATATCGATTGCCGGCGAGGGTCTTATACTATAAGGGGGGAGTATACTTAGACTCCAAACTCCCGTCGGATAGCAGCAGTATGCACCGGAGGTATAGTAAAAGAGGGCTATAGAAGGTAAACATGTAAAAAGAAGACGAGGGAAGGTAGATAGGGGGGCAACGAGGAGGTAGATTCAAGTGCTGTGTGCTGTTGTACCTTCGAAGTGCTAAAAGGGTAGTATAATGGATAATAAAGTCTATTAGCTGCCTAGCGACGAAGGTAGCACTACTAGATACACGTGACTAGTGCGACTTTCCCTACTATAAGCTTCCCCTAGCTAGTGTCTAACCTAGACACCAAACAAGAGATAGACTAGCGACCTAAAGCGCCGCTACGTGCTGCTTAAAGCAAAAGAAACAAACTTAACATGTCCTATGTATACGCCCTTATGCGTAAAAACCCTCTAGAACTAGCACTAGCATTGTCCTTATCGTATAGTGCTAATGTAGACCGATCCTATCCTAGGGTTTTGCACCCGCCCCGTATGTCGCATACATCTAATAAAGAGAAAAGAACAAAAGAAAACCCTATCAAAACCAAAGAACTCCCTTGAAATTCGCTCCTAAGTCGTCGTCGGTATTATTTCTTTCCTAGACCAAATGCGGAAATAGTCTAGTAAACTACCTCGGCTACTATCTTTCCTAGACTAAATGCGGAAATGGTCTAGCAAACTACCTCGGCTACTCCCTAAGTACCCGCCTCCTAGAACCGCACTCGTCCTATAGTCCTATACTTGCTAGTAAAGGGAACCTCCTAAGGGAGCGAGTCGATAAATTCCTACTAAGTAACGTGTTTATGCTTAACATCCTCCGGATCCTTAACCGGTGCCTCGTCTACACGAGGGCGCTTCGACTAGAAGTTCTTTGGATCGGCCTCCTTTACCTAGTAGAAGGACTTGTTACCGAAAGTGGTCCTCTTAATAGCCCGCATTCGTTAGTAGTTGTTAGCGAACTAGTAGAGGGCACGCTTACGCTCTATCTAGAGGTACTCCTTTAGCTTCGCTACGCTCTCGAACTAAGTAAGTCGCCTTAGCTCGGAGAGGACGCTAGGATTGTCCCACTTAGCACTACTAACTAGCGCGCTCGAAATAGGGTTGCTAGTAGTAAGTCGAACTAAGGCTAGAAAGGCGTAGGGGATAGCTCCGTACTTGTTCCGAAGTCTAGAAGGGGTACGCTCTAGAGTAGTTATATCCCTATACGCCCTACTAAGCATCTCCTAATTACTAGCCTCTACGCACTCGAGCGAACCGTCCTCTCGGTAGGTAATAAACTAGGGAAGGATAGTGCGGCGCTCGGTCTTCGCTACGTAATCTACTCTATAAGGAAGATAAGGTGTAGTAATACGGACATTACTAGCCTTATAGGGCACGTGCTCCTACTTAAGTCTATGTTTATCTAGGAAGCTCTAAGGGAGGACTATATAGTCGATCTTCTATATAGCACCCTCGGTGTAATCGTAATCGCGCATCCACTTGTGCTATACATTGAAAACCTTCGTCTTCTGCATGCCCTTAATAAGCACTATATAGTCGTCCTTCCTCTCGTCAGTAAGAGAGACAGTCCCCTAAACTTGGAAGATCCTACGTAGCTCCTTAATTATCCGAGTAATGTTCAGATCGATGTGCTTGAACATAGTGTTGTCTCCAATCCCGGTGTACTTAGCGTAGTACGGATATAAGATAAGCCTATGCTCGTAGTCTGGCCGCATAATAACGTATAGCAACTAGTACCTAATGTCCTATCGAATAAGTTGCTGAACTTGAGAGTAGAACATAGTCCGGAGCTAGCTATAGTTCTCCTAGCTATTAATCTTCCGCTGGTGCCAGAGGTATATGTCTATCTCCTCCTTAATAATATCCTTTAGGAAAAAGGGCTTCTTGTCGATTATGATTTTCGTGTCGTTTGCTAGCTAGTCGAATAGAGGGAAGTTGAGAGTACTATCCTTCTCAAAGGCGGCGTAGTGGGCATTAGTAATACCGAGAGCCTCCTTCGCAATGTCCCTAAAGCAGACTTTCTTCTCCTTGTTAATAAGGTTGTAGTAGATGCTACTAAGGACTGGTTTCTAAGCCGTATTCTCGAAGCGGTATAGACTAAGGAAGTCCGAGGGACGAATAGGGCGCGCGTGCTTAAACTAGTAGAAGTAGGTATTAGCACCCGTCTTGTGGTCGCTTAGCTTTTTCGTATCGCCGTTAAGCTAAAGGAGTCTATATAGGAACAGGTTCTTATTAGTCCGAGAACCCTTCTTAACTTTGAACTCTAAGTATCGAAGGAGGTCCCTAGCATAATCTATGTAGAGATATGCCTAATTCTTCTAAGGTAGTAATAGATCCGGGTATAGTATTTGAAGGCACTTGAAGAATAAGTTGGCGTTCGCGAGCCTCTCCTTACCTACTAGGTTCCGAAGCCTATTAATTAGAGAAATTACCTATGGACTAGCTAGCTCGTAGTTGCACTTGTCCTTTCGTGGGGTATCCTTCTTTAGAATAACACTAGTAGCGAGCTAAGACTCGCTAATAGCAATCGAAAGTAAGCGTACTCGACCGGTCTTTCGGGTAGGCGAAGTAGCTCCCTAGATACTGTCTTCCAGTTCAGAACTACCGGGGGTAGTTAGCTATAAGTTTCGTCGGTCCCTAGTAGGGGTCTTTAGTCCGGAAACTAGCTGTCCTAATCCTAATAGGATGTTGGAGAAAGGAGTGGAGAAAGGAGTAGTGCGGTCGGGTAGGGTAATAGGGGACGGAGGTCCTTGTTTCGAGCTAGTAGTACGGGAGCGGGTGCTTATAGCGGGAGGTGCGTCGATCTGCTTTTGCGGTATAGCCCTAGAGATTACTAAACCGGAGCCGGAGCCGGAAGCTATAGTAGCAGATTAAGCTACCTTATCGAAAACCCAGCCGCGGCTATCGAAGTATAGGCCGAACTTACTCTTGAACTTATCGTACTACTCCTACGATGGACGATCTACCTTCCTATCGGCTATAAGCATAAAGTCCCTTATAACATACTCCCCCTTTACTAGGCTTACTCCCCGCGAGGTGCCTCTAAGGTGTCGGTAGAGTAGCTCGTACGATAGTAGATGCGCTATAGAGTCTCCCTCCTTACTACCCGTCTATAAAGGATACGCATTCGCTACGCGCTAGACCTACTTAGCTATGTTTTCGGATAGCCGGATATGTTTCTTAATCTCCGGGTTCTTGTTTATAACAGCATCGCCCTAGACCTTTTAACACGCATCCTATACTAACTTCTTCCTATTACGAGATTCTTTCCTAACGGTAGCTGCCCTCCTTAAGTTCGGGAAAGCGGCGCCTATGTTATCCTCCCCCTTAATTTCCTGCCCGTCTACGAGGAGTAGTGGAGTCTTACACTCGAGATAGAGATCCTAGATCTTCGAAATAAACTCCTGGACCCCTTCTATTTCCTGCTTAAATGCCCGAACAATGCTTAAAAGGATCTGCTATCGATCCTTCTCCGGTAGCTCCTTTACGAGCCTAGATAGCTTATCCGAGTTACCGGTGGTATATATAGCCCGAAGTACGCGCTATACCTTACCCGTAAACGTAGTAGATACTTAGAGGCTATTCTCGATCTTCCGAATTTAGTCCGCTATTTCGTACGTAGACTATACTAGCGAGGCGACGTTCTTATTACTAAGTAGATAGGTGCGCCCGTTACGCTTCTAGTAATAAGTATTGTTACGCGCTCGTTACGCTCGATTAGTAGGTTACGCCGATGCGCTCGGTTAGAGGTTACGCCGATACGCTTAGTCGGAGGTAATTAAGTAAGGTATAGGAGTGTACGTATAGGTTGTGTAATAATTAATAGTGTGAAGAAAAGGGGAAGGGGAAGAGAGAAGGTATAGTAGGTGTTAAGGAGGTAGAGGTTGTCGAGCTAAGTGCGGAAATGGAGGTATTTATAGCGGTAGGGACGGGCCTAGCTAGTAATGCGCGTGAATTTTTCGGTAATTGTTAAGGGCGCTTCTAATTGTCTAAGGAGTAGCTAATTGTGGTGTTTTGCAAGTAATTGTAGTAGGTGTTTGTGAATGTTGGAGGCGGTATATAATTCGGCGTAATTGTCCTCGATTGTTAGAAGGGTAATATTTGCTCGTGAATTTTCTTTGCTCGTGAATTTTCTTTAACTCCTTCTAATTGTCTAAGGAGTAGCTAATTGTAGTGTTTTTGTAAGTAATTATAGTAGGTGTTTATAAATGTTAGAGGCGGTATATAATTCGGCGTAATTGTCCTCGATTGTTAGAAGGGTAATATTTGCTCGTGAATTTTCTTTAACTCCCTCCCCTACTAACCTAAAAAAGGCGCAGGTGCTATTATCGGATAATGCTGTTGCCTATTAGAAACAGTCGGGGGTATAGTGTTAGTCGTTAGTGGTCGGAAATGTTTCCTAGACTAAACGTCCGGCTAGTCTAGCAAATACCTAGGGCTAGTAGCCTACAGTCGCTAGTACTGCAGTCGCTCTTTAGGGGATATAGACGCTTCTCGAACTCGCTCGGCAATGCTTAGGGGCTCTAGTGCGTCTTCTCGCTAAAAGGGGAGGGCTTTAGGGGCCTTATCCTAGGTAGGGGTCGGGCTATATCTAGTCTCCTCGATACTAGTTAGCTACTAGGGCTGATTATCCCTCTTATAAGCATCGTCCTCTACCTTATCCAGATACTCCTTAGGAACCTTTCGTAGCATGTCCCGTAACTAGGTACCCTATAGCACTAATCCGTCTAGTTCCGAGATGCGATATGTTCCGGTGTAGTAGTTAGAGTAGAAGATGCGAAACGGGCCCTTCTATCTAAAGAAGAGCTTCTTATACGTAGATTTGCGCTTACCCCTCTTTAGTAGCACTATCTGTCCCTTCTTAAGCGGAGAGTAGTTAACATTGTACGTGTCGTTAAAGTAGCCCTTCTACACCTCTCTTATCCTCTACTAGTATGCGGTCGCCTTATTAAGCTCCTCCTTTAAGCATAGTATCTGTTTAACCCGCGCGGCAAGTAGCTCCTCCGTCGTTCGAACTATCTTCTAGTTAATAACCTTCTAGGACTCGTACTTAAGCTCGATAGGTAGGACTACATTAAAGGCGTAGAAGAGGCTCGCTAGCGTATAGCTAGTAGATCTCCGGATAGTAGTTCGATCCGCCTAGAGAGCTGCATAGAAGAACTTCCTCCAGCCGGTAAGCTTCCCCTATATGCATTTCGAAAGAACGTCGAGTATATTAGGGTGACCCCTTTTAACGATCCCATTGCCCTCCTGGTAATATATAGAAACTCTGCTAAGGTTGGTGTCTATCTAGGCTAGTAGCTCCGGCACTTCTCCTATATTCTCGGGCCCTCTATTAAAGAAGATACGTCGACATGCTCTAGTCCGTAAGAAGACATCCTCGAAAAGGAACTTCGCACACTATTTGGAGGAGACTCCTTGTCCAGCCCCCTTGTTAATAACCTTCCCTTCCGGCTAGCTAGTAAGTCCCTCTCGAGCTATAAGGATACTTCCTAAGCTATCGACATGTACGACATCTATATACTAGGATTCTCCGACGTAGCTATTATAGCGCGGGTATAGCTCGGAGACACTCGCCGGTCCTACTATTCTATATAGGTACTCTAGGCACCTACTAACGAACGATCGCACTTGGTCGTACATCCCTTACTAGAAGTACCGGTATGCTATCTTCTAGTAGGTACCCTCCCGTCCCCGGTGTCCGGACGTGGGATCTCGGTATAGCCTACGGATAATGTCCTTCTGCTTACTTTCCTTGTTAATTACTCGATAGAGGGGTTTGCTAATCCTCTTCTAATACTAAAGGCAGCGCTCTCGGACGAGGTAGCGAGCTACACGCTTCTTGAACGCATGCTAGGCATTCTTATTTACACTACTCGGCCGTCGGAGGATGAGTAAGTAGTATGTAACGTCCCTATAAAAGTTAGAGTAGGTGCTATCGACGTTCTCTTTAACCAGCTCCTCGATTAGTTCCGGTGTCGCCTTATTAGCCTCTATCCTACTAGCGTAGGTAGCATAAAGAGCTGCATCGATTATGTCCTTATAATCTTTATTATATAGGTTATCTATATCGTCGGATGCGGTCCTTAGTCGGCG
>JALRMM010000206.1:0-65720 GCA_026122155.1 Zymoseptoria crescenta | reverse complement strand
GCTAAGGCGACTTACTTAGTTCGAGAGCGTAGCGAAGCTAAAGGAGTACCTCTAGATAGAGCGTAAGCGTGCCCTCTACTAGTTCGCTAGCAACTACTAGCGGATGCGGGCTATTAAGAGGACCACTTTCGGTAACAAGTCCTTCTACCGGGTAAAGGAGGCTAATCTAAAGAATTTCTAGTCGAAGCGCCCTCGTGCGGACGAGCTACTAGTTAAGGATCCGGAGGATGTTAAGCATAACTACGTAACTTAGTAGGAGTTTATCGACTCGCTCCCTTAGGAAGTTCCCTTTACTAGCAAGCATAGGACTATAGGACGAGTACGGTTCTAGGAGGCGGGTACTTAGGGATAGTAGCCGAGGTAGTTTGCTAGACTATTTTAGCATTTAGTCTAGGAAAGAAATAATACCGACGACGACTTAGGAGCGATTTTTCAAGGGAGTTCTTTAGTTTTAATAGGTTTTTCTTTTGTTCTTTTCTCTTTGTTAGATATATTCGACATGCGAGGCGGGTGCAAAACCCTAGGATAGGATCGGTCTATATTAGCACTACACGACAAGGACGATGCTAGTGCTAGTTCTAGAGGGTTTTTACGTATAAGGGCGTGCACATAGGACATGTTAAGTTTGTTTCTTTTGGTTTAAGCAGTGCGCAGCGGCGCTTTAGGTCGCTAGTCTGTCTCTTGTTTAGTATCTAGGTTAGACACTAGCTAGGGGAAGCTTGTAGTAGGGAAAGTCGCACTAGTTACGTATATCTAGTAGTGCTACCTTCGTCGCTAGGCAGCTAATAGACTTTATCCTCTATTATGCTACCCTTTTAGTACTTCGAAGGCATAATAGCACACAGCACTTGAATCTACCTCCTCGTTGCCCCCCTATCTACCTTCCCTCGTCTTCTTTTTACATGTTTACCTTCTACAGCCCTCTTTTACTACACCTCCGGTGCACACTACTGCTATCCGACGGGAGTTTGGAGTCTAAGTATACTCCCCCCTCACAACACTAGACTAACTAAGAAGTACTTTACTAACATAGTATGCGCCTTATTAAAGGCACCGCGAGTAGCCTTCCACCCTATAAAGGATAGCGCATTCAAGTCTATTTAAGATCTTAACGTATAGGTAAAGAACCGTATAGGAAGAAATATCTAGACTCTTTATATTAATAGAGGTCGCGAGTTTAGCGGAAACAAGCTAACTAACTACTGCACTAACAATAGCATTAAGCTAATTATTACTACACTAAAGAACTCCGAGAGCAATAGACGGATAGAGGTCTTAAACTATCTCGTGTACGTGTTAGCTCGAAAGCTCTTAAGCCGTGGAAAACTCGGCAAGGCGCACTAGCAATTAGCAGTTAAAGCAGCGGTCTACATTATTAAGAGGACACTATTACTAGCATTAAAGGGGAAGTTACTATATTAAGTGCTAGCTAAACACTTTAAGTAGCCGCGCACTAAGCTATATATTAGCAACCTCCGCATCTTCGGCTATACCGCTTTCGTACTAAACTAAGAGGTAACACGTAGTAACAAGTTCGAAGATAGGGCAATTACTAGCAGGCTCGTTAGTTTCGAAGGGGACAACATCTATAAGGTCTACCTGCTTTCTAAACATAAGGTAGTACGATTAGTAAACGTTACGTTCGACGAAGCGCACTTCGGCGCACCTAATAAGGACTACGTACTAATCGAAGTTACTAGCGATAATAATAAAGACGATAATAAAGGCATTACTTTAGGGGGTGGAGATATAGTAGAACTAACACCTCTATCGCTAGCTACCGCGACACCTTTGCCAGACTAATAGTCTAGCAAACTACTAACACCTCTAGCACCGCTAACGACCGTAACCGCTCCGCTAGCGACTACCGCTCCGAACATACCGCTACCGCGTAAAAGTACGCGTACTAAACAACCCTCTTAGAAGGCTCTCGACAATTAAAAGAGCTAACTAGCTAATACGGAACCTTCTATCTAGCCGCATCGAGCACTTACCTACCTTATCGAATTACTTAACACCGCTAAAACCCTAGCAGCTTACACGCCTAAAGAAGCACCCTTATAGCAAGCGGCGAGGTAGAAAGAGATAGACAGCCTTTATAAGAATAGCACATAGCAACTAGTAAGGTAGCTACTATAGAAGGATACAATTACCGCACTTAAAGACAGTAGTTTTAAGGTAAACAACAATACGAAGGTTCTTAAAGGACGATAGGTTAAGAAGGTTAAGAAGGCCACAACCCTTAAGAAACTTATCTACAAGAGCCGATAGGTAGTTAAAGGATTTAGTTAACGACAAGGCATTAACTATAAGGAAACCTATATAGCGACCACTAAGGCGGCATTAATTAAGGTGCTAATAACTATTATTGCTTACTACGACCTCGAAGCGCGGCAATACGATATTATTACTACGTTCCTTAACACGCTAATAAAGGAGTTCGCGATCTTCGTGGAGCAGCCTTATAGCTTTACTTAGTTTAATGCGGACGGACAACCGCTCGTGTGCCTTCTACTAAAGTCACTCTACGGCCTTAAGCAGTTACTAATGCTGTAGCAACAACAACTTACGCTCTTCCTTAATAATAAGGGTTTCAAACCGCTGCTCTTAGATCTATGCATCTACTAATATCGCATTATAAAGGCGATCCTAGCGGTCTACGTTAACGACCTTATTTTGGCCGCACTAATAACTACTACAATTATCGAAATTAAGGGGGTGCTAACCGCGTAGTTCAAGATAAAATGCCTTAGTAAACTGTTATTTTATCTTAGCTATTACATTATACGCAACCGCGCTAAAAAGGCCATCTACCTTACTTAAGAAGCATACGTTAACTAACTCCTTAACAGCTACAACGTAGATAGCCTTAAGGCGCTCGATATACTACTTCTACTAGGAACTTAGCTTATTAAGGCTAAAGACGACTACGAACCGAGCGACAACCTCCTTAACGAATACTAATTACTTATTGGTCGCCTTATATAGCTATCGATTCAAACGCGCGCGGACATTACCTTCGTAGTCGTATAACTCTTACACTATCTAGTAAAGCTAACGACTAATTACCTTAACGTAGCGAAGCGAGTCCTTCGATATCTTAAAGGTATGCGGTGTTATAGTATTACTATTAAGAGCATGGATAAGAGTAAGGAACTTAGGCTAGTTAGATATACCGATAGTAGCTTCGTAGATAACCGCAACGATAGTACGTCCACTAGTAGCTACGCATTTTACCTTAATAACTCCCTTATCTTATAGAAGTCGGTAAAATAGCGTACGGTAGCACTCTTATTAATAGAGGCTAAGTAGAACGCTGCGGTTACTACCTATTAGGAAGCAGCATATCTCTTAGTACTATACTCCGAGTTTAGCGTTATTAAGGAGCTATTAATAACTCTAGTAACGATTAAGGCGGACAACATAAGCTAAATCGCTCTTACTAAGCGCGGTAGAGTAGATAGATAGACAAAACACATAAACAACCGCCTTTACTAGCTCCGAGAGTAGGTTAATAACTATTAAGTTACCTTTTAATAGGTACTAACCGAATAACAAGCCGCTAATAGCCTTACTAAGGCCCTTACCGCACTAAAACACTACTAATTTTATTAACTTATTAGCATTACCGACCTCTCTAAGGAAGTTACTAACAAGTTACGATAAAGAAGTTACGTGCAAAAACTGAAGGAGTTCTCTAGCCTCTTATTAGCCAATGGTTTTACGACGTTTTTGGAGTTTTTAGGATCCGTACGAGTCGTTTCCGCAAGTCTCAGAACTACTGCTATTGCGCTCAGAAATCCGCAGGGAAAAAGAAGTGCGAAGGAAGGGGGTGATTTGGAATACAGTCGAATGTTCGTGCCTTAGGCAAACATTCACCTGCACCTGTATATAGTTCCTTCTTTCTTCTTTTCAGCTTCCTTTTAGAACAACGAACAATGCATGAACAAATGACAACGTTCCTCAGAATCAACTGAATGTCTCCAAGCTCACAGTCTCCAGGAAGAGCCATGTTGTAATAGAAGAGTGAACGACGTTTGCTGTGTGCGAAGTGTTCGAGAAGTGTCGCTGCTCTCAGCAGGTCTGGCGCGCAGTGCGAGTTGGATGGCGGAGTCGTGGTGTTTCTGATAGTATTTGAAAGTCGTGTTGTTGTTCTGCGCTGACTTTGAGTATGCGTAGGCCAGTGGTATTGTAGGTTGATGTTGGGTGGTGAAGTGCTTCTGCGCTGAAAGAGTCGAAAGTCATCAGTAGCGTCGCGGAGCTTCTGACGATGATTAGCTGAGTGCAAGTGAATGCCGTGAAGTCCCAGGCAAAGGACAGCGAGCATGCTGTATTGCATGTGACAGAAGCTTTTCACCTGCACGTTCTCTCAGCAGACAACTCAACCAGCTCCCAAACCCTTCAGTTTCACGTTCCAACACCTGACGGGCAAGGACATATGATTGCCGAGTTTGACTGTATCACTACCGCGATCCGATCAGCAACATGGAGAGACAGTCAGCAGCATCAGATTCGCCATCATTCCATCTCCTTTACACCACCTCACATACCCTCCATCCCCTCACACATCCCCCCAGACATCCTTCCACCATACCAAACTGCCACTCCAACACCCTTTTCGTCTTATGTGTCGACCAGGTAGAGGGTTACGACCATCCCACGAACGGCAACTCCAAACGAACAACCACCTCCGACCAAATTCCCAACTCCACTTCGCCTACCATGGGCCCGAGAGTTGTAGTACTGTCAGGGAGTAAACCCATCGCTCATTCATCGCTCATCGCTCATCGCTCATCGCCCGTTAGAATCCTAAGTTGCAAGGATCGGCAGGGAGAGGTCAAGAGGTCGTTGTAGCTATGCTGGAGCACGGGAGGCCGGGAGTGTGAGTATGAGTCAAGCCAAACAGGACGCAGGACGGAGAGGGATCTCGTAGGAGCTCAGGGGGCTAGAGACATCACCTCCGGCCTGAACAGCTCAGTCGCTGAACACCTTCGAGGAGCGATTAATGGACCTCCATCTCCACGGCGCAAACCCTAGACGCAGGATTAGTAGTACCCGGGAGTGAATCTATTACTCGAAAATCGTAAGTCGTTAGGATTAGCGGGAGGTTGCTACGCTAGAGCTGGCTGGGGAAGGGAGGGAGAGTACCATTCGAGACGAACGGGACGCAGGAAGGGGGAGGGATCTCAATGTAGAAAGAGCGACGAGAGACATCACCTCCAGCCTGACCAGCTCAGTCGCTAAACATTCCCGCGGAACGACAGTGGCCATTGCGATAGCTCAGAGGAGACGAAGTCGAACTCGTCGTACCGGTTGCAGGAGGAATAAGGAGAGTAGGATCTCAAGGGAGAACCAGCGACTCGAGACACCATATCCAGCCTGATCAGCTCAGTTGTTGGACATCTTCGCGGAGTCCATCGATGGCGACGGCGAAGAGGACATGAAGTCGAACTCATCGTACCGTTCAGCTATGATGTACTTCACTCCTCGAATTAGAACACATTCCCATCGGAACTCTTGAGCTGTACAGATAGTCAATGCTCAGTAATCTCGTCTCAGTTTTCTACTCCATTCAGATGAACCGCCTGCGCCTCGCTCGACAACTGTCACCCCTCGCCGAACAGCATCTCACACACCGCCTCCCGAACACACCACGCCACTCGTTCATCTCCCGGACATCCCAGAAACACCATCAGTGTGATATGTACAAAGTTGCTAGCACACCGTACACAAAGAAAGAAAATGCGCTCGCACGCGAAAGGAAAGCTCATCACAACCTCACCCCTCAATGTCGATGGCCTTCATGCCCCGACGCACTGCCACCCTCACTCCCATTTCTCTGCGGCGGCGGACAGCAGCTCTTCCCACCGTCACCACATCCGTCACCACAGTCCAGCAGACAATCCTGCTCGTCGCCTCCCTCACCCGGAGCAGGTGTATTCCTGTGTCCGACATCTCCCTCGTACTCACTCCCACGGTGGAACTCGGGCTGGATCGTCGACGAGTGGATACCATACTCGTGCAGACACTGTCGAATCGCCGACGCGAGTTGCATGTATCGTTGAGATCCCTCGGCGCGGAAGTTGAAGTTGACTCGGACGTGCAGAGAAGCGACGAGCTTAGTGTCGGAGAGTTGCCAGACGTGGAGGTGGTGGCAGGATTCAATACCGGGCAAGTCTTGGATGTCATCACGGATGTCGTCGACTTCGATGCCGTTGGGGACAGCTTGGAGGAGGATGCGGGAGGCGGCTTTGCAGAGAGGGATAGCGGAGCAGAGGATGATGATGGTGATGACGAGGGAGATTGCCGGGTCGAAGTAGAAGCGGCCGGGGAATTTCGTGAGCCAGATGATGAGTGCTGTAGCAATGACACCAATATTGCCGAGAGCGTCACCCATGACGTGAAGGAAGATGCCCTTCATGTTGAGATCGCCATGGTCGTGGCCGTGTCCTCCACCAGATTTGCCTTCCCGAGGTTTCGAGTGCTTGTGTTCGGCATGGTCGATGGACTTGCGCGGAACGGAGCCATACCCAGCGTGCGTGGCGATGATGAGAGGATCGGCTTCGGTGACGTTGCCATTCTCGGCCGGGGAGACCTCACCATCCGTGCCTTCCTCGGAATTGAGAGGATCGAGACGGCCATGGGCGATGATGGAATTGCGGAAACCTGCTGGACCGGGGAAGTCTTCGAAGTTGACGTATGATTTGGAGTGGGAACGGCTGTGACGGCGCTTGACCGCGGTGGAGTCGCTGGAGGTGCGGTCGTGGCTGTGGGTGTGCTCGTCTGCAGCTGCCTCGGCGTGAGAGTGAGAATGTCCAGAGTGGTCGTGCGCATGGCCTTCCTCGGCGTCCTTGACCGCATTGCCATCGCCGTGATCATGACTGTGACCTCCATGGCTGTGTCCGACGTCGTGGAAGAGGACCAGTCCGACCAGGTTCGAGGCCAATCCCAGACAACCCACGATGAGCACCAGCTGAGGATTCGACACTTCTTGCGGCTCGACGAATCGCTGGATGGCGTCCAGGAAGATGGTCACGCAGAGTGCGACGAGGAAGACTCCATTGACCAGCGCTCCCAATGTCTCGGCACGTTGGTATCCATATGTGTACATTTTCGGCGCAGAGCTCTTGTTTGCCATCTTGACGGCCCATAGACCAACGCAGAGGGAGAGGACATCGTTGAGCATGTGGAAAGAGTCGGCGACGAGGGCGAGGGAGTGGACGGTGTATCCGCTGACGAGTTCGAGGAGGAAGAAGCACGAATCAATCACCAGGAGGATGATGATGCGGCTGGACTTGGAGAGAGCCATGTTGGAGCGGGGTGTCGGAGACGGGGTGGAGGAGCCGAGGAGAGGTGGTCGTCGCCGGCGCTGTTGGTGTTGCGCGCGGTGGTGAGGAGAAGAGGGAAAGGACGAGAAAGGCACAGCGGGTGGGAGCGGAGGTGAAGTCTTCTTTGCGGTGGAGTTCACCGTGAGGTGGCAGGAGCGAGACCGGGTAGATCGTGGTTACTCGGGGCCCGACATGGGGAGTCAACCTTCAGGTCTGAGAAAAGATTATTCAGAGTGGCGCGCAAGTTTAAAACCAGGAACAAGTCGAGAAAAGGGCCCAGATGCCGGGTGCCGGGAGATCCCCTCCATCAAATGTCCATCAATGTCCATCAATGCAGCAAGCCCGCCCATCAAATTGCCTCATCGAACCTGACCGGCCAAGACCGGCATCATGATTCGACCATGACACAATGCGCCGGAGACTTTTGTTCTCCTGATTCCTGACAAACACAAGAATTGCAACACAAGTTCACAACGTTCCACCTGTAGTCTCACCTGGAACGAGCAGCAAACTCGACAGGAGGTGGTTTGTGGTTGAGACTTTCTACACGACCGTTCCGGACCGAACAAAGCAATGGCAAGGAAGAAGCATCTTCTCAGCTGCCGACAAGCGGGGCGGCATGTTTGCTCGACAGCAAGTCGGCAGAGCTGCGTGCGGCGTGCAGGACAGGACCAGCTTGTGCGACAGCACACATCTCCGTCAACATCGCACACCTGACGAGACACACGCGCGACTGAGAAGAGCACGAGGTGCGCCGTGGTGACCTTTGCCAGGCTCACAAATGTACACCTCGACTTGAGGCTTGACCGGCTTCAACGCACAAGAATCACGAAGAAATTATGAAGCACATCCCCGAGCGTCGTTCTTACGAACCCTCGGGTGACATACCGAGTATATCCGAGCCCGAGCCAGCACACGTTCACTCTGGCGATTCCTCCGATGATGAGCGAGAGGCGACTGAGCTGCGAGATGTCTGGCGTCCAGCGGTGAGGCGAGAATTCAAACCTGCACACTGGTACGACGGCATACAGAGGTGGTGGAAGAGGAATGTCTGCCTCTCGGTTCCACATGTGGATTGTCGAGATCATCTGGGTGAGTACAGCAGTTTCCGCACTTGCTATCTCTCGCTTGCAAGACGAGGGATTGCAGCACCGCCCACTGACTTTCTCACCAAGCCAACGAGAGAACCTTCCTCGGCTACCTGAGGACCTCACTCGCTCTCTCCATCATGGGCATCATCATCGCTCAATTCTGGCGACTCCAGCATGCACCCAACCCGGACCCAGTCTTCGGCTTCTTCATCGTCAGCATACCTCTCGCAGCGATCCTGCAGGTCGCCGCTCTGTGCACAGCACTGCTGGGCGGCATCCGATTCTGGAGACAGCAGACAGCCATGGCAAGAGGGAAGGTGTGGGCTGGAGGGTGGGAGATTACGACTATTGGGTGCGGAGTGATGGCGGTGAGTCGTGTGTCCTGTGTTTACGTTCCACGTGGCTCCTCTGCGACTTCTTCTGTCCTTCCCACCTTGACGGATCACGATAGATCCGGGAAAGTATGCTGAAGCTGACGTTGCTACTATCAATACAGCTCTTGCTCGCTCTATTCGCCATAGACGTCGGCATCAGTGCTCACAAGAAATGAAAGGCAAGGTCTGCGTCAATGTACCACCGTCATGCCTACCGCACATGTCTGGAATCTGGATCCAGTCTCGTCGAAAAGTTCAGCCGCAAGGAAATCCTGGCGAGAACCACCGACAGGCATCCTCCGTCGCAGCTACTTCGGCTGTGGGGAAGCAGAACCAGCTCGACAAGGTTGATAAGTCTTCTCTGGAAAGGGCAGGAACATCGGACGTCCAACATCGCCAATCCGATGCGGACCTCCCACGACGTCGAGACTAAACTTTTGAACGCCGAGCAGAGGATGCAGACGCCTTCCCATTCTTTGAGATCGAATGGCGTGCTCGCATGCTTAAGAGCTGGCTGCAGCGCTCAGACAATCTAATACAGCTGCCGTCGGTCTACTACAGCGGTATTTGCCTTCCATGATGTTACCAGGTAGAAGGAGACTGTACAGGACGCAGGATGTGAAAGTAGAGAATCTTTCTCGCAATGCTGAGCTTCAAAGTGTCGACAAGTTAGATACTCCGGCTTTGCAAAGCTCAAGTAAAGTCAGCGGAAGAAGGCCATGTATCATGACTCCTTATTTCAATATCAGTACGACCAACGATCCACGCAAACCGGTGGAGCGGCGTCCTAAACATCTGCCAGGTCAATGTAGTCCAGAAGCCAAGGCGCTAAAGCCGAGGTAGTGCTTTCCTCATGCGGAGAAGATCTCACTTCACCCGTTCATCAACCGCTTGGGGCAGTAGTAACTTCCTGCCCTTTTCGCTGAAGACACAGATCCCAACATGGCATTGTCATCTCGGCTAGCAATCATCGTCGGAGGACTGGGTACGACACCCTGATCGACCCTCCGAAAAATCTCACCGCAAATTCACTAACCACATCCCCTCAAGGCGGCATCGGAACCGTAACAGCCCAACTCCTCCGCTCCCAAGGCGCCAAAATCGCCCTCCTCTACGCGCCCTTCGAAGCGGCAAACGTAGAATCCACCCTCACCAAGCACTTCCCCTCCTCCTCTGCCGACATCACAACCTACGAATGCGACATCGCCTCCCACACATCCGTGCAACAAGCCTTCTCCCGCATCCAAAGCGACGCCGTGGCCTTCCCCTCCATCCTAGTCAACACAGCCGGCATCGTAAACCTGCACCCCCTCGAATCCTTCCCCGCGGACGACGCCCTCCGACACTTAATAATCAACACCCACGGCCCCTTCCTCACCGCCCAAGCCTTCGCAAACCTCTACTTCGCCGCCCGCGAAGCCGCCACCTCCTCCGGGTCCACCGCCCTCGGCGGCCGAATCGTCAACCTCGCCAGTCAAGCCGGCCACGTGGCGCTGCACAACCACGGCCCCTACTGCGCGAGTAAAGCGGGTCTGATCGGGTTGACGAAGTGTATGGCGAGCGAGTGGGGTCCCAGGGGCATCACGGCGAATTCGATCAGTCCGGGACCGGTGTGGACGGAGTTGGGACGGAGGGCTTGGGCGGATGAGGGGGTTCGGGGGAGGTATGCGGCGCAGGTGCCGACTGGTGAGTTCTTGCGATGGTCGATGTTTTGTTGGATGGGAGGGTGAGTGGTGGGCTGACACGGGTGGTTGTAGGGAAGTTTGCGGAGCCGCATGAGGTGGCGAGGATTGTGTCGTTCTTGGTGCAGGATGATGCGTTGAATATTAATGGGGAGGATGTGAGACTGGATGGGGGGTATACGGCGAGGTAGACGTTGGTATGCCGTAAGATGTGTCTGCTTGGCCTTGCACTTCTTTTCATTGATTGACTTCATCCCGCAAATTCACTTGAAATCGCTGCGAGCGATCCGTTCTGATGTCTCCTGCACCTCAGCAACCAGGCACCTCGGCGTCCCGTGCGGCCACAAGACTGCGCTCGCGGCAAACGGCGAATTGGCAAACGAACATCGAAAGTGCAGATTTCAGCTCGAGATTCTCCCAGAACATCCAAACATCCTTCAACGTCAAATCCATCACATCCGCACGACAACAACATGGCAGACCGTACGCCAATCGCCAACTTGAAAGCGACCTCGGCCATAACTAACTCTCAATGGCACAATTTCGAAAACAGCATCACAGCCGACTTCACCTACAAAGTCAGGGCTAGCGGTGGTAAATCAAACCTCCTCGACACCCTCGCCTTCAAAGCTGACAGCACGCATGCTCCAGGCATCGACCAGTCGATGTTGACTCCCCGTGAAGTCGCCACATTCGTTGTGAACCGCTTCCGCGATGATGACACACCCAAGTCCGCGGAGCTCGAGCTAGCGATGATGGAGAGTCTGCGTTTAGAGCACTTGCAGCAGAGTGACGACCTGTTTCCCGCGGTGGAGATTTGTTTCGAGCGATACCGGGAATATCGCAAGCTCGCCGAGGGACCTGAAGGGTTGATCGAGCCTGGCTCCTTGAAGAGGAAGCGGGAAGACGAGAAGGCGGACGAGCTGAAGAGGGCACCGCAGGCAGAGAACGCAAAGAAGGCAGTTGAGGAGAAGAGCGCAGAGTCGGTGGAGAAAGCGAAGGAGAATCCAGTCATGGCGAAGGAGAGCGGAGCGGAGTCTCGCAGCACCGACAACGTCTTGTACGACCACCTCGTCTTTGACAAGAATAACGGCACGGAGTTTGCTTGCAAGATCGCCGCTTCGAATCGCACACGGCACCAGCACGTGCATCGCAAACTCGCAGCACGAACTACCGGGAAGCCGCTCCGCACTACCGCGAGTGGCCACAGTACTTCCTCCAAGAAGAACGTCGGTGCCAATCGCCCACTGACGCTATCATGTCGATTGTTATCGACCAGGCCAAAGTTCCCTCTGATCGGCTGCAGTCCGTTCGCTGCGCAATGAGCAATGCGCAGTGCCAGGTCGCACTATTTTGAGACCAGATGAAGGTACACATGGTCTCGCCGCACATCTTCCGTGGCGCCAGTCGGAGCGACTTTGGACCAATGAAGGATCCGGTGTCTGATCTCAACTGATGTCATGACGGCGGGCACGACAAGCGATTGTTGCGTTGCAGCGGGCTGGATATGCCGATGCGGTCAACGTCGAAGATTTCATCGATGCGGCACTGGGTCTGGCGGACAAGACTATGCGGACAGGTCGACCGAAGAACTAGCATGGTCTTTTCGAGAATGCCACCCAGCGGCCGGCGCAAAGACTTTCGCAGCGATGTGATGGGACCAGGCGGGTGGGCTGGTCGTCACCCTTTGGGCTGGTCAAGAGGGAAGTCGTACAGTCGCCACAGGCATCGCTCCGCCGCCAATTGGTCTTCGTAAGGCGTGAATTTTTCCGCAATCATTCGATAGAAGTCCGGAAAATCATATCGATTGTAGTGCGCCCTCGTATACTCCCAGTACTCCGGATACCAGCCCGCACATTCCCAGTCCAGAATGGCCACGATGTTCCGGTTACGGACCATAATGTTCCCGATCGATAGGTCTCCATGGGTGAAGTGCGTCTTGTACTTTCGCGAGTGAACGTCGACAACGACCGGCCCGAAGTTCTCTTCGACCCACTTCATGGGCACACCGCCACGAAGAGTTGTGTGAAACTCGTCCACATACGTGAATGGGCCAAACGGGCGATTACCGACGCGGAGTTCCCAACAGGGGCCTCCGGAAGCGGACGAGACCACGGTCTTGATGTTCTCGGGCATTTCGAGCGATCTCAGCGCGGCAACGTACGAGGCCAGCTGGTTCACAACGTTCTCCTTCTCAGCGTCGGTCAGGCTTCTCCAGCACTCGCTAATACAAGCGGCGTCCTTGATCAACTCCATCTCGATGCCGATGCGACCACGGTGACGATGCGTGCGGTACACTTTCGGGATTGGAATGGCGGTGTGCTCGGCGACGAAGGCCATGGCTTCGACTTCGGAGACATTGCGGGACCATTTAATGAACCGTTTCGGACTGATGAGTATACCCACTGGGTATTCGGGATCGCCGATGACACCGTACAGCTTCTTCCCGATCCAAAGGCGCAGAGCGAGCAACATGTTGCGGTAGAGGAGGAAGGAGTTGTCTCACGAGAAGAAGCACGAAGCCTTAGTAAGCAGGCAAGGAAAAGAAACCCCCGCGACCTACTCTCCTTGTGCAATGCGCAGAGTTGCACCTTTCTTCACGCGCATCTACACGACGATTCCGTACACGGATGGATCCATGCCTCCATTGAAGTCCTCGAATCGACATCTTGAGCGCAGTTCGTACAGGCAAATCCCACGAGCTGCAACAACAGCGCTCTATTCCACCGTGGCACTACCGCCCGTACCTGTTCGCATGAACATATCTCGCTTGCATGCTATGCAAGACGGCCAGGAGCTACCGCCACTCCTCACGAGGCAGAGGACTTGAGATCTGGTAGGCACTGGTGGCAGTACAGCAGTGCGGTCTGGTGCACCGGAGGGCTGTGTATCCGCACCCGGGCTGAGGTCAACAGGCCTATTTACAGGCAAATCACACCGATTGAAGCCCGTAGATGCTCCGATGCGCTCGCCTACAGTAGCGCTTAAGTCTACGGGAACGTCTCTGGATTTTGAGCGCTCTCATAGTCCATCCCTAGTCGACACTTATCGATCCCTGTTTCGGTAAGTAACGCCGGCAGAGAGGAGCGCTGAAAGCACGAGGTCATATTTCAAGTTCACCGCCGACTCGGAAATCCATCCGTACAAGACTTTGCCCACTCGCCCGCCGCGATCAAGTCCTTGTCTTCAGTAGCAAACATCCAGCAAACCAACTTCCCCATTGAGCCACTCATATCGAACACGACTCACGCGGCCTGCCATCAAGCAACATGCGCTTCCTCGCCATCACTCTCCTCGGCCTCCTCGCCAACCTCGCCGCGTCTGCCGTTGTAACACCATTCGAGAAGAGATGCACCAACACCAAGTGCTGCGACGTCAACGGTGGCTCGTCCACGTCGTGTCTGAATCCGGGACAAAGCTGTCCGAAATGCACCGTAAGGTCACTCCCAACGACAGCGGAAGATCGTGCACTGCAAATGACGTTGGGAACACGAGACTGACGGCGCTGTGGCGGTAGTGCGACTGTACTGTGCAAGCGCATTGCCGGATCGATTCGAATTGTGTTTAGGCATGGCCGAGTCCGACCCTCTTAGCATGCATGGGTGGTGGAGTTCGCTTGACGGCATGAAGGGTTGATTGTATTGTCGTGGTGGATGCATCGTGTCCGATAAGAAGAGTGACTTTCAATGCGACCTTCTCTCCAGGCGCTTTCCCAATTTGAAAGGAGCCAGGTCTCCGAGCGCAGCAGCGGGTATACGTAGTTCTACGTGAGCGTATCCCACGCAGGCAATGTTCAAGCGTATGTGTACACAGGACATACACCCACGAGAGCAATTCCCGATATGGAATAGCTCTATCCGCACAAAATACGGCAAGGGCCTGCGCGGCCGTGGGCACCACGTTGCCACGTGAGTGCAGGAGATGGACATTGGAAACAACTCTCTTCGCACGATGGCGCCCCATTCGTAAGTTACTGCCACTACGCGGATTTTAGTTTTTTTACGGTTGGGAGCGTAGAGACTATCCTGCTCTACGTACGCCGGCTGTCGTAATATGTAAGCTACAAAAGTACTAGGACATAAATTAGGAATATAGTATTCTTATAGGTAACGAGTAGATCGATCTATTCGTATTATTATCGCTATATTATCGCTATTATAGTCGTTGTTGCCGCTTGATATTTTAAGTACGCTATATATATATTTCAGTCCGAGTCTTTCGACCTTAGACGTCTTTCGCCTCTAAAGGACCGACCGAGGACTTAATAAAGACGAAGGTATTCGAAGACCGTTCCTTTAATAGGCTACTTACTACTATATCGTTACTTTATCGACTTTATAGTAAGTACTTTATATATATAGAATCCTATAGAATCCTATACGTAATACCTCTAGAGGTACTTAGATTACTAATTCGGAGGTAGTAGTAGTAACTTACGTATAGTATACTATCGTACTACCTAAGACGCTATATCCCTCGCTAGAAGCTACGGGCTATAATTCTATTACTATAGCTTACGAATTAGCCTAATTATTACGCATCGATATCCCTCTACGGTTAGTTACGTTTCGATAGGCTTCTCGATAAGATAGGTATCTAGATTAATCTCTTATACCCTTTATAGGGAGAAGGAAGCGCTAAACATAAGGTTATAGTCTTATGTTTACGGCCGATCCGGAAGGATCGCTATAAGACTTTACTTATCTTCCCGCCGTAGCTAAGGTTACCTCCTCCTAGGTAAAGAATCGTAAGCGTTCCATTTCCATTACTAAGCGTATCGACTTACCCGTGGAGCTACTTATATCGAACTCTATAAATGCCGCGTATAAAGAGCATATTATAGCGATTTACGCGGAAATAGTACTAGGTTACTATATAAGGTTTAGTATACGCCTCGATACCTCGTATAGTTAGTAGTTTACGGATAGTATACGGGAAGTAGTACTAATGTTATAGGTGCCTCTCTAATAGCGCGACATAGTCCCTAAAAGGGACTATATTACGCCCGTTAGTATAATCTCCGACTAGATTAGCGCCTTTACGTAACAAGGTCCCTAAACGGGCCTATATTGCGACTAAAGGCCTCTATATAGGGTGGTAGGATCCTCTCTATTACGAAAGGGTATCGAATCGAGTCTTTTCTTACTAGTAATTTATACTACTACTCTTATAATACCCTTTTATATACGATTCGATCCAAATACTAGACACGACGAATTACTTTATAATGTCTTTCTCCTATTCCGGACCCTCTAGGGGCAAATCGACCCCGCCGATACCTAAGATAATACGGACGCCCTAATCTAGGTACCGTAAGACGATAGAGCGGCCGAACCTATCGAACTAGGATAGCTAGTCGCCGCCTAGGATAACGATACCCCTATAGAGGAAGAATAGGATACTACTATCTCTTAGAGGGACAACACTCCTTATAATAACGGAGACGAAGATATCGAAGAATAAATCCGTAAGGAAGAGGCGGCTAACGTTAAGCAAGAACGCCTCCTCTAACTTAGTATCCTCCAAGCCCGTAATAAGGCTATAAGGGATTAAATTGCCTAAGTTAAGAATAGCTCCCTAACTATCCCCTTAGTTAAACTTCTAATCTAGACCGCTATCCCTAAGAATGCCCTACCTAAAGCTAGGAACCCTTACATCTTCGAAGGAAAGAGTAGAGCGGACTAGGAATAGTAGTAAGAAGACATTAAACGAGCTATTAAGCGAGCTAGCATAGCTACGGAGAAAGAAAATATTAAGTTCGCCGAAGAATAGATAGCTAGGGCCTAGAAATAGTACTAGAAGCGCTATTTAATAAATAAAGGACCCGTTTAGCCTATATAGAAGAATATATAGCTTATAATACTCGATTCTATAGGCACTAAGGAAGAACGATCCTAAAGGGCGATAGATAATATTAAAAACGCTAAATAGGGCGATCGAACCCCGATAGGACTTATAAACTACCTTAAGGAACAGTAGGACGAGATTAGATATACCGACGTTCTACGGTAGTATGGATAATCTATAAGTTTAAGGGAGCTCTTACCCCTTTAGTACGAAACCGCCTCGAATAGGGGTAGGTTACCCTTACTTCTCTCGTAGAGGTAGAGGAAAAGGCTAACATCTCCTACCGATAGATCTAGGAATTTAATAAGAAACGATCCGCTAAGGAACCTACCGAGGGCGATTCGGCCGGTAGACGGCTAAACCGGGGTAATAAGCTAGGTATAGGACCTAGGCGACCTAAAACCCCTCTAAAAGCCCCGATAGCGGAAAAGGCGGAGAGATCTACTATAGTATATTAGACTTATAGTAAGGAAGGCTATAGGAGATAGAAATGCCTAGAAAAGGATTAGTCGGGAAAAGAGGACCTAGTAGTAGACGGACTCTAACCGCTACCGGGTAAGTACTCTACTTAGAAGAGTAAAGAAGAGCCGCTAAACTAGAAGGCAAGTCCTACCTAATAAACGGAGGTCTAATACGCCTCGAAGTAGAGCTTACGGGACTATAAGGGACTAAGAAGCTCTAGGCTCTCCTCGATTGCGGGGTATAGAGCAACTTACTAGATAACATAACGGCTAAGCAGTTAGGCCTAAGTACGGAAGTAGGCTAGAATGCCCGATACGTAGTACTAAATAGATAGAGCCTAGTAGTTTAAGGAGAATGCTACACGCCTTTTAAGGTAACAGACACGTAAGGTACTATACGAGGATGTGTAGACTCTTTCGCTATTAGACGTATCTATAGCTACTAGATAGTGCTCGGTATACTATAGCTAGGATATTAGAACCCACGGGTAAACTTCGTTAGGAAGAGTATTACCTAGAAAGGAACTAAAGGCAGACAATAGAAGCCTATTAAACTCGTCTCGCCCGAAGAGTTCTAGAATAACGCCTATAGCGTCCTATTCGGGCGTATTTAGGCCCTATCGGCCTAATAAACCGACTCTAACTAAGGAAAGGTCCAGCTACCTAAGGAATTTTCAGAATTCTCGGACGTTTTTATAGAGGGAAACGAATCCCTCCTACCCAAAGATAGACCCAATAAGCTTAGTATCGAACTAATAGAGGGTAAAGAGGCCCTATATAGATCTTTATATAACCTTTCTACTACGGAACTAGAGACCTTACGTAACTATCTCTTAGATAGCCTCGTAAAGGGATAGATTAGGCCCTCTACGTCCCCCGTAGGGACCGGTATCCTCTTCGTTAAGAAGAAAGACAGTGGATTAAGGCTTTATATAGACTATAGGGCACTTAACGCCGTTATAGTTAAGAATAGACACGCGTTGCTACTAGTATAGGAGTTACTCGACTAACTAGCCTCGGCGAGGGTCTTTACTAAGCTTAATATCCGTAATGCATACTATCGCATTAGGCTTAAGGAAGGAGATTAGTAGAAGACCGCCTTCCGGATAAGGTATAGCTACTTCGAGTATACTATAGTCCTATTTAGTCTAACTAATGCACCCGCAGTATTCCAGGGATATATAAATTACGTACTTCGGGGCCTTTTAGACTATTATATAGTCGTTTACCTCGATAATATCCTAATCTACTCCCTAGATGCCGAGACCTACAAGAAGCACGTTAAATTAGTGCTAGAGAGACTTAGGAAGCATAGGTTATTCGCTAAATTATCTAAGTGCGAGTTCTTTAAGAAGTAAGTTAGATACTTAGGCTACGTAGTTACCTATAAAGGAGTCGAAATAGAGCCCGAAAGGGTTAAAGCTATCGTAGAATAGCCCCTACCGACGTCTATAAGGGACATTCGCATCTTTATTAGATTTGCGAACTACTATTGCTAATTTATTAGCGGTTTTTTAAGGATAGCCGCCCCCCTTAACAAGCTAATAGAAAGAGGCCCTAATAGGGCAAAAGGCGGCTACAAGTAGCGAAAAGAGGAGTTAGTGCACCTAACCCTCCCTCCTAAAGCGGTTTAAGCATTCTAAGAGTTAAAAGGGAAGTTTATAGAGGCTCCTATTTTAAGGCATTTCGACCTAAAACTGCCTATTAGGATATTAACTAATGCATCTAGATACGCTATTAGGGCAGTACTCTCCTAGTAGCACGAAACAAATAGCAAACTGCACTAGCATCCCGTCGCTTTCTACTTAAGCAAGATAGATGCGGCCGAAAGGAACTATAATACCTACAATTAGGAACTTCTAGCCGTAGTTAAGTCCTTTTAGTACTAGAGGCACTATATCGAGGGCGCCGTATACTAAATCGAGCTACTTACCGACTACTACAACTTGAAATAGTTTATAACAACTAAGTAACTTAGCCGGAGATAGGTAAGGTAGGCGGAATAGCTCTTAAGTATTAACTTCCGCACGATATATAACCCTAGCTCCCTTAATGCGGCCGTAGATGCGGTTAGCCAAAGGCCCGATATATAAGAAGAAGGTTACTCGGGCCGATAGATTAGCGAAGGCGATAGTGCTATAGCAATCTCTACCCTTTAGAGCTAGCTAAGCCTATCGAGCTACAAAAGGGTCGAAAATCGCCTAGTTCGAGCTATACTAGAAGTCTTAGTAGAACACTACCGTATCGCTAGGCTATACTACGGTAGGACATATATAATAGTATTAATATTGCTCGAAGAGGTAGACGACTCCCTACTTATAGATACTATCCGACAACATCTTTACGATAATATAATAGCATCGAGGGTCGAATTAGCACTAAATAACCTAGATCCACCCGAATAGACTTAAAGATAGGCAATTTAGGGAGAATTCCTCTTCTACTAGAAGAAGCTCTACGTACCTATAGGGGTAGTACGGATCGCAGTCCTACGACAATGTTACGACGACCCCCTTACGGGCTATTTTAGATTCGAAAGGACGCTCGAGCTCCTCTAACGCTCCTTCTACTAGCCGGATATAAGGAAGTACGTTAAAGACTTCGTTAACGGCTACTAGACGTATAACTAGGTTAAACTATAGCAACACCGACCCTATAGGGAACTCTACCCCGAACCGCCCCTAATAGGGCTATAGGAGGACCTAATACTGGATTTCGTAACCGACCTACCCCTAAGCACCTTTCTTAGGCGTACATACGACTCTATACTAGTCGTAATAGATTGTTAGTTAAAGATAGTATACTACATCCCCGTAAGGAAGGACATAATAGCGGTAACACTCGTAGAGGTATTCCTAAGGGAAATCTTCTGCCTTTATAGAATACCTAAGTCTATTACCTCCGATAGAGGGCTAATTCTAATATCTAAATTCTAGAGCACCCTTTGCTATTACTTAGGGGTTAGAAGGGGGCTAAGTACGGTATATTACCCCTAAACGGACGGCTAGACGGAGCGGTAGAACTAAACTATAGAACAGTACCTCCGAGTCTACTACAATTACGAGTAAGACAACTAGGCACTACCGCTTTTAGTAGGCGAATTTGCCTATAACGATAGCAAACATACTATAACTAGGGTTACACCCTTCTAAGCGTATAACGTTCGAGACCTAGTAGTAGCTAGGTAGCTAGATCTGCCCTAGTTAGACGGTAAGGCCCTAAGCGCGGAGGCAATAGCCGAAAAGGTAATCGGATTATAGAAAACCCTCCGAGAGAGGCTTATCGTAGCATAAAAGCGACAAGCTAAGTACTATAACGCGAAGAAAACTCCTAAGACGTATAACGTTAGGGACCGAGTATACCTATCTACGCGCTACTTAAAGAGTGTTCGACTATCCGAAAAGCTTAACTATAAATATGTCGGACTATATAGGATTATAAGGGTAGTTAATAACGCCGTATATACGCTAGACCTCCTAGAAACGATAAACATCTACCCAACGTTCTATATATCCCTTCTTAAGGACGAAAAGCCGTCTAGATTAATAGAAAGGCACCAAACGGGCCCGCTAGATATTAAACTAGAGGACCCGGACGTATATGTCGTTAATAAGATCCTTAAGCGGGAAAAACAGTATAGGAGATAGATATACCGCGTCTCCTAGAAGGGATATCCGTCTTTAGAGAACATATAGGAGCTAGCGGCTAATATTAGCCCTACGGCGATAAGAGTGTTTAATAGACGCATTAGTAGTACGAAAGGGGGTCGGCTACCTTATAGATAGTATAGTTTCTTTTTTTTATAGAACAATTACATTGCCTTATTACAAGCCTCTAAGTTCCAGTTTAGGCACGTTTAAGCCCCTTCGCACGCTATTATATATAGCCGCTACCCACGAAATTCTACCTAACTTAGCATTTTTCGTAAAAATTAAGACCCGAAAAAGGGGGGGAAAGGGCCCCGTACGGGCCTATCGGTATATAATAAGGCCAAAAGACGCACACACGAGACTAAAGGACTCGAATTTGTTCTATTAAGGGCATAACCGCTAAGAACGCTATAAAAGGAAGTAACCCGGGCGTTACTATACCTATTAGTTATAAAAAGGGCCTAAAAGAGGCCGAAAGAGATAAAAGAGACGCTAAAAAGACCTTATATAATTAATCCTCCGGCTCTAGGTCCCTAGAGCAGTCGTACTCGGTAGGACGTATTACTCCGTCCACGATAGAGGCCTTACTACCCTTCTTTACGCTAGTACGGGTGTAAACGGTGTCTAACGCGCCCGAAAGGGCCTTAATATAGGCCCTTAAGCGCTGCTCGACGGATCTACTAGCTAAAAGGAGTCGCTTACGTAGAGTGTTAGGCACTTCTTTACCCTATTAGAGTTAGTAGGGTACGTTTAGGCACTAAAGGACAAGGATGCTTATATTGTCCCTCTTTCGCTTTAGTTACTTCTTTAACTCCTACTTCTCCTTCTTTCCTATTATAAGTAGCCTACCCTAGTTGAATCTCGTCTTTCCAAGGTGTAAATAGAGCCCGTTTGCACCTATAAAGGCCTTATACTTCCTAAATAGGGGTTAATAGGGGTAGAAGGCACTAGACTAGGCACATATACCCCGTAATGCGTATATACACGCCCTTATAGGCTGTAATCGCCTCTTAAGCCTACTTCTCGGTCCTACTAGGGCTAATAGCGGTAACACGGAGCCTATTAGCAGCGTCTACATCTAATTTAACTATTTTAGGCATCTTGGAGCTAGTTAGCCCCAAAACAGCCCCTTTTGGCCGACTTTTTATACCTAGAAACAATCCCGATTTGCGTAGTTATAACACTTTAGGTAGTATTCTTCTCTATCGTCCTTAGCCTACTTATTCGGAGAATATCTAGTAAAGAGGTAGAAAGTAGCTAAACTAGCCTAATCGGTAGCCTTTATAAGATAGTAAACATAGGGATTGCCCTTAAAGGTACTATAGGCGGTAAGGACCTTACGCTAGGACGCGATCGAGGGTAGAGCGGCTATTTTGGGTTAGAAGGAGTCCGTTTAGTATCGTTTACTTCTTTTCGGTTTAGGGAGGGCGCGATCGGATTAGATAGGGCTAAATTAGGTACTATAACACACGTTAGCGCTAAAATAACTCCAGATACCCCTCGGGAGGGCTCTATTAGATCCGTTTATAGCGCGGATAGGGCTATATAGTATATACTAAGTCTTTATAAGGTTGATAAAAAGAGACAAGAGTAGGGGCCGGAAACGCCGCTTTTTAGGCCTCGCTAGACCCTTAATTAACGCCTTAGGCCAAAATTCACATAACAAATTACTAATTCTTACGCTTTTTTAGAGCGCGACGCTCTACGTAAGGAGGGGGGCTATGTTACGGGTGCCTCTCTAATAGCGCGACATAGTCCCTAAAAGGGACTATATTACGCCTATTAGCATAATCTCCGACCGGATTAGCGCCTTTACGTAACAAGGTCCCTAAACGGGCCTATATTACGACCGAAGGCCTCTATATAGGGAGGTAGGATCCTCTCTATTACGAAAGGGTATCGAATCGAGTCTTTTCTCACTAGTAATTTATACTACTACTCTTATAATACCCTTTTATAGCTAACGTTTGCAACTCTATTAGTGCCTATATAGGGTAGCATTAATAACTTCCCGACTCTACGTTAGACTAGAAATGTCGGTATCGCCTTTAGGGGTTAGGCCTATACTAGGTAGGCGGTTTCTATAACTAGCGCTCTCGGAATTTCGGTAATCTCCGAGTAGAGAGCCGAGAGCCCTTAGATATACGCTAAGAGGCTATAGGGGCTAAATTACCCGCAATTTCGGCTGTTTCTTACTTATCGCGTACATTCCTTCTTAATATTGTCTCTTAACTTACTTAGTATTGTCTATGTTTATGTTTTTTAACGCTTTTTTACGCTCTTAATAGTATTATTAGTATTGTTACTACGGTTACCTAACTATATAATTGTTTATACTATTTAATAAGCTAATAAGTAGCTTGTTTTTATACCGGTTTTCGTCCTTACTACCCTTATTACTCTTCTACCTTCCGCTTCTTAGTTTATATTACTAGTAGTACTTATATTAGTACTTAAGAAGGTAATACCTTAATACCTTATTTAGCGTAGTAGCTACTAAGGATATAGTGCTCGTTAAGTAGTAATAAGGGCACTAATTAAGGACGTTTCGAAGGTACTAGAATCGTCTATATTAGAGCTATTACCTTAACCTTAGCGATTAGCTAATTAATAGTTATAGCGTAGACCGGAGTAGTAGTTTATTAAAGACCCGTAAGCTAGTACTCTATAACTATATCCTTTAAGCCTTTATACGCGTTTAGCTACTTATTATTATTAAGGGCGTAATATCGCTTACGTAGTCTTTAGAGGTTATTCTTTATTATAGTAGTCTACTACGCGGCGGTAGTTATACCCTTATCTTCCTTATTCTTAATCTATGTCTTAGTTATCTTAAAATATAGCTTAAAGCCGCCTTCTTCCTACTTTTACGTCTAGTAGATATAGTCGGTACTATCGAGGTTATTATAGGTATATAGTAGCTCTAGATATCGTAGTAGAGAAGGTTATATTTACGGTAGAAGGTATAGTTATAACGATTCGGTTTAAGGTTCTTAAAGTTATAGAAGTTACCTTCGAATACGTTAGTTTTACTACTCTTAATCTACTTAGCAACGAGATATTACGCCTTATTTAGTAGCTTCTTTATCTAAGAGTACTTAGAAGTAGTCGGATAAACCTTCGTATAAGTATATTACTTATTAAATATAGCGTAGCGCTCTCTAGTATTAACTACGTTATATAGGTAGCCGAGGATTCCCTTTAGCGGGAAGTAATTTATTGAGCGCTTAATATTACCCCTCTTAAGTAGTATATAGAAGTTCTTAAGGTTACTCGTTATACAAATCTATATAAGAATAGGTAAGTAAGAGCGATAGTAATAAGCCTAGAGTTTCCGGTCTAGCTATATCTACTTATTAATATAGTCTACCTTCTTCTAAGAGTATCTATTAGGGAGGTAGTTAAGAGTAAACTAGATATCCTACTCTATACCTACTATAGTATACCGAAACTTAATAGCCTTAATAAGGTAGCTAAGTGTCCGCGTATACTTACGTCCTTAAAATACTCGGTAATCGTCTATTTATAGTAGAACTAGTATAGGAAATAGTCGACTTCTACTTACTATTAATAAGGCTATAGAAGGCGCGTTTCATAGCTATTTATTTAGTACCGGAGCCGTTAGTAATAAAGTATCCTAGTATCTATAGTTTCTTGCTTCCTATGCTCTTATACTAGCTCTTTATCTAATTTATTAACTCCCTAATTATTACTCTATCCTCTCGAGGAGATAGCTAGTATACGTATACGCGAAAGGTACTAGTAGAGTCGCAAATTATAAGGCTAGAAAGCTTCTATTTCAGGTAGTTCGTTTTATATATAGAATCGTAGATAGTAACCTAGCTATATCGTCGGAGGAGGTCGAGACCTTCGGGCCTTATAAAGATAAGTAATTCGGAGGGATTACTATCTATAGATCGTTCGATATAGAGGTACCGGCTTTAATAACTATCTATAATATCGATATTAGTAAAAAGGATAAGAAAAGTAGAAGAAGTGTTCGAGCGTATAACTAAATAAACGTATAAAATATAGCGTCTAGTATAGGAAATATAAATATTTAGAGAATTTTAAGGATCTTTAGCCCCGCGTTTCGAAAGTTAGAATCTATAGGCCGAAATTTAGGGGCCGTAGCCTTAGAACTTTATAGCGCGGTATAAAAATTAGTTCTACCTTTTATAATAATCCCCGCAAAAACATAAAATTTGCGTTAAAAGGGTAAAAAGCGTTAAAAAACATAAATATAGATAATACTAAGGTAAGAGATAATATTAAGAAGAAATATACGCGACGAGTAAGAAATAGCCGGAATTACTAGTAATTTAGCCCCTATAGCGTCTTAGCGTATATCCGAGCTTACTAGCCTCTCTTCCGAAATTCTAAGAGCGCCTAGTTATAGTAATCGCTACTAGGTAGATAGCTATCTCCGCTCCGCTTCGACCTTTTTCTCTAGCGCTCTAAGTTTCTAGCCTTTCTTTTTACCTCCTTCCTTCCTTTCTTCTTTATTACCTCTTCTTAATTAATTTAGTACGGAGGAGGCTAGGCTTCTCGGTCGCTAAGGCGAGGAATTTTAATTAATACTAATTAATTCTATTAAAATTTAATTTAATAACATAGGCCTTCTAGTAATACGAAGGTTCTAATAGGAGATAGGCCCTACTTAAAGATCTCATTACTTCTCTAAGCCTATCCCTCTCTAACTAAGCCTATCTAAATGCCGATAAGCTAAAATAGAAACGGAGACGTCTTTATATAAGAGTCTACGGCGCTAAACATAATTATATAAACCTTTTGAACGAGCCTATACCTTACGCGCTCGGCTATTATTTGCCCGTCGCTATTCTCGTAGGTTCGGGCTTCTTAGTACTTACTTCCCTCGTTATTTACTTTACTTATTACTAGATAAAGGCTTATAACTTCGGCTCGCTTATCTATAGATAATTAAGTTACCGATATCTAACTAAGTTATTATCGGCGTTTAAGCTAGGCTAGGTTAGATAGGGTTTAGGTCGGCAAAGTAACATAGGCCTAAAGACTCTACGGACCGTAACCCTCTATTAGAAATACGACTTGGTTTTATCGTAGTAAATGCTAATAGCCGGCGCCCTCTAATATCGGCTATATATTACGTATTAGTTAGATCCTAAATTATAGTCAATTTCCAGTATAATATAGGGCCGTATACGGGATCCTTCTCGTATCGTATATACGCGTTATCCGTAACTTCTTCTACTACCTCTTATCGTTAGTATTACCCTTAAAACTCGTTGTATCTAGCTCTCTTAATAGTACTAGTAGTACTATATAACCTTCGCTACTCTTTAATACTACCGCTACTACTCTTAGCCTCGTAGCTATAATATAAAGCCTATCTTCTTTAATCCCCTAGTAGTAGTAAACAAGCGAGGGCGGAGCTTTAAGAAGCGGCATTCGCGGCGGTATAGCGATAAGAGAAGGAGTAGTAGTTAGTAGAGTATAAGGACGGCGGTAATAGTAGTAAGGACGGCGGTAATAGTAGTAAGGATAAGGAAATTAGCGATATCGAGAAGGACGTAGACGAGTTAATAGGCCTGTTAAGTAGTAATAAGATTAGTAAGGCTCTAAATAGAGGTAGACGTATTAGAGGTAGTAGTAATAGTAATATTAATAAAGAAAGGACGAATCTTCGTAGCTAGAGGTTACTATTACCGCTACTAGCGCTAATTTATCTACTAACCTTACGTCGACGGATACCGGTATTCGTAGTAAGAGCGCTCTTAGTAATAGTGTTATTAGTAAGAGTAAGGGGATTAATAAGAATGCTCTGTATAATAAGGTTATTAAACTAGAGCTACTACTAACAAATTAGTCCTTCGAGAGCGCTAACAAGGCCTTCTAGTTTTGTAACGAATAGGCTATAGCCTATAGCTATGCCCTTTCTACCTATTCGATATATAAGAACAAGAAGAAGACTTATAACGTCCGTAAGCAGCTAGCCTATTATTGTAGTAGGTAAAGGAAGTTAAGGCTAACGAACGTAGTTAGCTAGCCGGTAGATTATTAGAGTAGGCTCTCGTTAAACACGAATGCTAGGCTCTTAATCCTTAAGTATTCGTAATCTACCGGCGCTGTTAATATAACGAGGCGATAAAGAAGGCGATTTATAAGGATCTTAATACGAATACTAGTGTTACTATAACTCTCGTACGTCCTTAAAACCGTAGTAGTTATATCTAGACTACTAGTAATATTCGCAACGCTCGTAACCGCGTATAGCAACTTCTTTAAGGCGACGACACGGCCGCTAAGGTCCTTATAAAGATCCTCGAGAAGAAGGGCCTCCTCTTCGACTGTAAACTTAATAATAAGAAGGAGCTAGATAGACTTATTGTTATTAGTCCTTAGATAGTAGAGCTCTACTAGCGTTATCTAGAGTATATTATCCTTAATAATACATAGAAAACTAACCGCTATAACCGTCCTTTAATAGATATTGTCTTAGGTACTAGAGCTAACCTTACTATCCCCCTTAGATTTGCTCTCGTTAGAGCTAAGGACGAGACAACCTATATATAGATCGCCGAGAAGTTAAAGAAGATATTAATTACTTACTATAAACCTAGCGTATCGCTAACTACTCTATAAATATATAAACCCTTACTATTACTAGGCTTATTTATTACGGATAGAGACGAGGGCTTATAAACGCACTAGACGCGGTATTTCTAGTAATACCCTCTATTATCTATCGTTAGTATATATTTAAGAACAGGTAGAATTAGGCTTATAAGAAGTAGCTATAAGTGCTAGTTGTTAGTAACAATAGCTAGCTAACCGGCTTAAAGGAAGACGCTCCTTAAGTAGTCGCGTTAGACCCTACGCTAGGTAGGGTTAGGTAGGGTCGGGTTATTACTTAGTAAGAAACCCTTCTCGAAGGGTCGGGTCGGGTTTTCGAAACCCTACCCGACCCTTCTTACTTATTACGAAAAAAAAAATCCCGAGGAGTACGAGGACCTCGGTATTCTTACGCTCCTCGCGCTTTTTACGCCTATATATGTCGAAGAGGACCTCGTACCCTACTCGCGTCTTTATAAGGACCTCGTACCTCTTACTCTACTCGAGAACTCGCTTTCTACTCGCTCTTTCTACTCGCTTTTGTACTCTCTTTAGGTATAGAATTAAAGTAGTAATAATAAAATCGATTTTTGTCTATAGAATTTCTATTCTAGCTAAGTCGAAAGAGCCTCTACTCTTATCTCTTCCTTTTTAATCGATCGAAAGGTCGCGAGTTCGAGTCCTTCTCTTTTACGACCGAGAAAGAGAGTAAAAAAGAGAGGTAGAGTACGCGTATCCTTCTCTTTTATAACGAGAGAAAGAGGTAGAGCGTACGCGTATCCTTCTCTTTTACGACCGAGAGAGAGAGGTAGATTACGACGAGAGAGAGAGGTAGAGCGTGCGCGTGTCCTTCTCTTTTACGACCGAGAAAGAGAGGTAGAGCGTACGCGTGTCCTTCTCTTTTACGACGAGAGAGAGAGGTAGAGCGTACGCGTGTCCTTCTCTTTTATAACCGAGAGAGAGAGGTAGATTACGACAAGAGAGAGAGGTAGAGCGTGCGCGTGTCCTTCCCTTTTATAACCGAGAGAGAGAGGTAGATTGCGACGAGAGAGAGAGGTAGAGCGTGCGCGTATCCTTCTCTTTTACGACCGAGAAAGAGAGGTAGAGCGTACGCGTGTCCTTCTCTTTTGCGACTAAGAAAGAGAGCAAAAAAGAGAGGTAGAGTACGCGTGTCCTTCTCTTTTACGACCGAGAAAGAGAGGTAGAGCGTGCGCGTATCCTTCTCTTTTGCAACGAGAGAGAGAGGTAGAGCGTACGCGTATCCTTCTCTTTTACGACCGAGAAAAAGAGTAAAAAAGAGAGGTAGAGCATACGCGTGTCCTTCTCTTTTACGACCGAGAAAAGAGAGGTAGATTACGACGAGAGAGAGAGGTAGAAGCCGCGCGAGCCCTTCTCTTTTACGACTAAGAAAGAGAGGTAGAAAGAGAGGTAGAGCGCGCGCGTATCCTTCTCTTTTATAACCGAGAAAGAGAGGTAGAAAGAGAGGTAGAAAGAGAGGTAGAAAGAGAGGTAGAAAGAGAAGTAGAAAGAGAGGTAGAAAGAGAGGTAGAAAGAGAGATAGAGCGCGCGTATGTCCTTCTCTTTTACGACCGAGAAAGAGAAGTAGAGAGCGTATAGTTATCCGATATTCCTACCTTTTTTAGAGTAAGAAGAGCGCTATATCGAGAGCGAGAAGGACGCGATGTCGAGAGCGAGAAGGATAGCGGATTAAGTAAGAGAAGGACGGTAGATCGAGCGTAAGAAGGATGGCGGATCGAGTATAAGGACGGCGTATCGAGCGCGAGAAGGATAGTATATCGAGCGCGAGAAGGACAGCGTATCGAGCGCGAGAAGGACGGTAGTATACGTATCTATTAAGATATTAGTAAAGAGATCGAAAGGTAGACTCGAGGTAGAAAGAGAAAAGAAGTAAGACGCGATAAGAAGGTAAATAAAAGAACTTAGAGAAAGAGAAGGAAGAACTAAGACGTAACGAAGGTAAATAAAAGAACTTAGTCGGATTTAAGTTAGATTCGAGTCGAATTCGAGTCGAGAAGGTAGGGTTCCGGCTCTCGCTTCCTACTCGCTCCCTCGCTTCCAACTTTCGTATCTTGGAAATCTCGGAAGCTACTCGCGGATTCTACGAATTCTGAATTTATTTTTTCGTAACGGAAGGGAACCCTTCTAAAAAGTAATAGGGTTTTTTCTCGAGTAGAATTTGCCGACTACGCTGCCGACCACGCTTTCTAAAACTTATATATACTCTATATAGATAGAGAAAAACGTTCTCGAGAAATTTTAAAGAATTTACTACCTTTCTATAATTATTTAGACATGTTTAGCGACTATATAAACAAACAAAAATATTATAGAAGTAGTCTAGAAGATAGACAAGAGTAATAATATATATCTTCCTATATAAAAATACTCGAAACCTAAGAAAAGATAAAAACTCCTAAAGACTCTATTACTTTTCCCTCTTTTCTTCCTAGTATTTTCTATCTACTATAAGCTATCTAGAGAACAATATATAAGACTATGGAAGTAGTAATAGAGAAGATAATAGGTCGATAAAGGTATAACCCTAAGGAACCCAACCCTTCGAAACCCTAACCCGACCCTAGAATTTCGAAGGGTAGGGTCCGAAAAAAACCCTTCTAGACTAAATTTCCCCGAGTTTTAAAATTTCCCAACCCTTCCCGGAACCCAGAAGGGTTTTCCTAACCTATCTCGAGGCCTAAGTCGCGTTTATAGCTATATTTAGAAGGGCAATTAATAGTAAGACGTTAGCTAAGTTTAATAGTAGTAATAATACCTTTTAGAGCTAAGATTAGTCCGATAAGTTTAGCTAGCTCTACGACTATATTAACCGCGAATACTAGCTATATAAAGAGAAGCTAGTAGTATACTAGATAGGGCAATATCTATTATTTAGCTAGACGTCGTCGTTATACGGTAAAGGAGCTTATTCGATATTAAAGAAGTAGCTAGCTAGTAAGCGTTATAACGTGCTCGGATTGTTTCTTAAGATAGAGCTATAGTGGAACCTTTAAGCCTCTTAGCTTATATATACCTATGCCCTTAAACGGAAGGCGATTCTATACTTATTAATAAAGCTAGCATTTCGAGAGGTATATTATAGTATTTACCGGGAGGCGTTAAAGAAGGTTTTAGAGTAAGGGGCGTTAGTAATTAACGAGCTAAAGGCTCTTCGAGAGGGCAAAATATCTATACTAACTATATACTCGTACTAGTTTACGTCTTTATAGGGTTGCCCTTATAAGCATATAATTATAGATAAATAACTAGCAGTTAATTAAGATATACTATAGATATGTTCTACCGGCACTAGTATATAGATAAGTAGGTAGCGCCTCTAGCTCGGACTATAGCTATCGACCGCTCTATTTACGAGCTAGCTATAATACCGAACAATCGAGCCTTAATTGCTCGACTATATAGCGCCGGTAGAGGCTATAGATATACTAATATACCCGAGCCCTTAGTATTCGAGTTTAGTAATACTAATTATCTAGCTTCTACTATACTAGTAGTAATAAGGGGTAGTAGACGAGGGCATACGAGAGGGGGTAGAAGTAGTAGACGCGGTAGACTCGTAACTCCTTCGTAGAGCTAGCCTTAACGATAATAATAATAACGCTAGCCGCTTATTTATATACCTTACGGCTTATACTACGGTATTAGCTATAGTATATAATAAAACGATACTACTATTTAATACGTAGTTAGACTACGACTATTAGTATAGGCACCTTCTTATAACGAGCAATAGATATAAGCGCTCTACTAAGAGCGACAATGCTAGTAGAAATATAGCTAATATAGCTAATATAGCTAATATAGCTAATATAGCTAATGTAGCTATATAATACTACTACCTTCTACTATACCGGTACGACTATAACTACTACCTTCGACGGCAATGCTCTTTGAACGTCTACTATTATATATACGGCAATACATAAGGGCTAACTAAGGAAGGCAGTTTTAAGAGCTATAGATAAATATACGTTTATAATAACTACTACCCTCTATATTACTAAGCCCTCCTACACTATAGATAACAACGATGCGCTAAGGGCATAGTTTACGAGGTAGACGCACCAAAACCATGTAGATATTACATAAGCGGTATCCACTACCTAGTATAATAGCCTATATTAGAGGGCGCCGGCTATTAGTAGAAGGGGCGCCGGTTACTAGCTTTTCCCGACGATTACGCTCTAATAGGATTTACGATGTTAGGCATCCTAGTAAAGCCCTCGTACGGTCGTACCCTTACCGAAGGGGAAAACATAAAAGCCGCTTAGAGTCCTTTTATATACTCCGACTATAAACACATCGTAACCTAAACTATACGACTAAGACTAGCGCTCTAACCTACCTAATTCAAAACTCTAATCTTATAACTCTCGGATTACTATATAACTTAACCTCTTCTTCCTCGCCGGCCTTCTCTTCTACCCGGCCTAAGTCCTCGCGGGGAATTGCTAGACTACCTAGTATTGCACGGGAGATAATCTAGGAGCGTATTACGAATGTATTACGTAGTACGGCTCTAAAGCTATCGGTAGATGTAGGTATAGTACTATACGTCCTTAACATTATACTATTAAGGTACTCGCGCTAACTTATCTAAGTAGTATTACTACAAGTAATAGATGTCGACCGTGTAGTATCTAAGTCTACACCCTTAGTTGCTTTATAAGCTATCTTATATAAGCAAAAAATTCACTCTTTAAATCCAACGTTACCTCCTTTATTTATACTAATATCGATCGTATCGCTCTAATACGTCTATCGAGCGCGTTACTACGCGAACGATATACTCTACGCCGCTACGTCTTTTCGAATTCGACTACCTTAGAGGTTTCAAAGAGCTTGGATTTAAGGGACTCGGTAAGTAGTAGTAGTAGTAGTAGTGTAAAAGAGAAGAAGGACTTAGTAGTTTCTAAGAGCCGGACATAGTAGTAGTGGACTTTAGTAGTAGAGCAAAAAGTAATAACACCGATCGGGGCCCGTAGCCGGAACAACCTAAATAGCGTAATAGTAGTATTTAGCGTTTATAGAGAGCACTCTTTTCCCTTTACCTAAGTATTTCCGGTCGAACCGGATTAAGACAGGTTTTAGTTAACAATTTATACTAAGAACAGCATGTCTAATTAATGTTGCAGCCCGAACGAATTAGGCACCTATAATAATAGTCTTAGTTAAAGCCTAAAGGCCTACCTAGTCGTTAATACCTTGGAAGTTTATAAGTAGTAAGACTACGGTATAGAGAGTTAAAGGGATTAAACCTACGAGGGGATCGAACCCACGACTATTAGATTAGTTGTTCTGTCGGCATATTGTAATACTTACTTAAGGCGAAGCACCTAACCGTAGCAAACTACTAATAGGGAGAGCACTCCTAAAGGTAACGCACTAACGGCTAAGCTACGCGACGGGTATGTAAACAGAGGTAGTGAATTTCTTAGGGTTTATAAGGGCAAAAGGCGATAGAGTAAATAAAGTAGTAGGGCCGGGGTGTAGGTAGAGGGCGGAGGTATAGGTAGAGTGCGGCGGTAAGGCTAGAAGTTAGGTAACTATGCAATTGTTAGTGCTATTTAATAAGCTAATAAGTAGCAAAGTTTTTAAGCGGTAAAGGGCTTAATCAATTACTCCCGTTACTCTACGTTTAAGCACTATAATACTTATCTTCTTTAGCCTAACAAGCAGCTTTAAGCACCGCTATAACTCGAGCAGCTTTAGCTAGATTAGTATCCCTTCGAGACTATAAAAGAGCGGCTACGAGAGCAGCCTCTTTATCTTGTCGCCCTATAGTTCCTTTACTACGCTGCTCGCCCTATTACTAGCCTTACCGCTATTAGGCCTACTACTATTAGGCCTATTGTTCGCGCGCATCCGCTATTATCTAATCTATACTAGGGAAATAGTAAGCTTGTCTATTAGCTTACGGATTAAAGGGAGGCCTATAGATATGCTAGTAAAGTCGACAACGTACATCCTCGTTACGCTAGGCGATAGCTATATTACTACTACGAGCTCCGCCCCGGAAGAGATCGTAGTTAATAACCTCTTGAAATATTAAGTCCTCGATGCGGTGCACGCGGGAGATAGCTATATAAGTAAGGCCGCTGCTAGTGTCCCTCTTGCTAATCTTAGTAACGACTAATAGGATTGTTAAGCCTTACGACTTGTAAATAGTAATCGACTAAGCGAGGGTAATAGGGAATTATGTTCGAGTATAGGAGATGCTATCGGCGATGTAGTTGCGCACTACTAGGTAGATTAGGATTAGCCGTGAACTATCTGCCGCTAGAAGGTAAACACTATTACGCTAAATCGTAGGACTAATATAACCTAGTATAGCGAAGATAAGACATAGAGGTATTTCCTTCTTCGGCTCTAAGCCTTTAGTCTATACGATAGCGTGAAGAGTTCCTTAAGTGCTATTAACTAAGCTACGCTCCGTCTATAGGTTAGTCTTTAATATTAACTTAGTACTAAGAGCAATAGGAAGGTTACGATGTAGATTGCCTATAGCTTCGGTAGATGCCTCGATTGCCTTCTTCCTACCTTCCGGCGTGTACGTTGCTTATAGATTAATAACCGGTCGTCCAAGATTACGCAAGAACTCGTAATTATAGTTAGTGACTTCGTTTCGAGTTACGAAGAGATAGGTAGTATCGCGGAACTTATTAACTTTATTAGCCTTAACGTTTACCTTATAGCGTAAGCTTAAAGTGCGCTAATAATCGATAGTCGTTACACCGTTACGGAGTCCGTCTAATACTTCCTTAAACCGGATATTGTCCTCGTCGACTACTACCTAGCGCATCTAACTCTTTAGGACGATAGTGCGATTAAACGAAAGATACACTCTACGTCTACGAATGTTCTTAGTGCCGAGTAGATTAGGGTTATAGAGCGGAGTCTTACCGACCGGCTATAATTAGGTAAAGTTACCTATAAGGACTATACTAAGTTCGCTAAACTAATCGTCCCCTCTAAAGATCTAACGGTAGCGGCGATCTAACTAAGATAGCTATCGTAAGCTAAGGAACGACTTCTCGTTAATAATTAGGTACCGAATAGACCTTAGCTTAGCCTAGAGATCGCCTAGGGACTCTAGGGTAAGCTTCTCGAAGTTAGAACGCACTAGTAAACGAAAGAAAGAATGAATTATCGATCTATCGATATTATAAGCCGTAGAGCCGGTAGGTGCGATACGCATAATAGGATTCTACTATAGAGGTATCGCTTCTCGTATAGTAAGCTAAAGACGTGCGTAAATAATATAAATAGCATGCGTCTTACTAGAGCCTACTTGCCTATCTATATTAATGCGGAGTACCTGTTGTACGTAGCCTACGAGATAACCGTTAAAGTAGCTAAGCATTAGGTTATAGAAGATCCGCTACTCGTTGTTTAGCATCTCGACCTGAGTCTAAGATTAGGAGTCGACTCGTAAGTCGGCTAGATAATCCGTCTTCTATTATATCTACTAGTCCGGGCTAACATAAATGCCGGTGCCGATATAATCCTTATAATTGACGCTATTAGCCTACGTCTTAGCTCGATCTATGTCTCTATTGCCGACTACGTTAGGATCTTCGAGCCGTATAGTAGGGTTTATTGCTAGCAACTCGTAAGCAAGACCTATCTATCTATTCTTAAGATCCTTATCCGTCGGTTAACTAGGCTATTCCACGAACTTATCCTTATCAGGTGCATCGAGGTCGGTATAGTAGTCTTAGTTATAAGGCCTATATAATCCGAGGCAGTAGCTATAAATAGAAGCCTACGTAGCATGCTTAATGTCGCTACCTTTAAATCGATATAGTAGGGAAGGGTATTTACGAAAGGGATAGTTAAGGACGATCTTAATACGATAATAGTCTTTAAACTAGTCTCTAGTAGGATCCTGTTTATATCGAGGATAGTAGTTAATAACATAGGCCTTGTTCCTCCGCACGACAAAGAGCTTAAACTGCTTTACGAAGTAATAGTCTACGATGTAGGGGTTGTCTAAGAGGTTCTAGCGTAAGATCGACAATCGAGCCGCACTATTAGCGGCTAACTATTCCTTATATCGAGGCATATGCTATACTAGTGTACGCTACTATTAATCGGCGGCACTAAAGGTAAAGAATGCTAAGGGGTAGCTAAGCGTACGAACAACCGCTTTAAGGGAACGACGGCAACCGTTCTAGAATTTACGAGTGCTAGTAAGAGACTCTACGTGTCGGACAATCTTGCTAAGCAAGATCCTACTCTCTAGTATATCGGTAGTAAACGCCTTACGAATAGCCTCCTTACTTATTATAGCGTCTGCCGGGTTCTGCTTAATAAAGAAGGTAGACTATATACGAACGCGGTAGCGCATTATTATATTAAAAGCGACGAAACGAAAGCGAGGATGTTAAGCGAAGCGACTATCTTTATACCGTAAGAGATGCTAGATCTACTCTAGTAGCGAGACCTTACGCTATCGAGGCTCGTTAATATCCGTAATGCTATTTGGAAAGAGGGTGGGAGACGTGCGAGTAAATAGCTTCTACTATTTGTTAAACTTACTAATAGGTACGCCGTCCACGTCTAGTATAAATATCTCTATACGAGGAGGTTCGGCTTCGGCCTCGAGACCAACTGCTTAACGTAGTCAATTATCTTCCTATATAGCATTAGTGTAGTTAGGGACAGCCGAGGTAGTGTATATAAAGTGTGTATTAGCATCGACGCTAGGCTCTCTACGCACTACTCTAGTATTGTCGTATTTGTAGCTCTATACTATGTCGAGGGCGTTGCCGTCTTTAGGAATCCGGTCTAGTCGATTAAGGTCGAGCATATAGTCCGAATGTCTAGGGTAGTTCGCGAGCAGGTACTCTAACTAAGCCCGGATTAGCTTACGGCGGATGCGGAATTCTTCGTGGAACTAGCGAGCAATTAAAGGATTATCTCGATTGCTTAGGCGAAGTAGGATCGTATTGCACTTAGCGGGCATAAGAGGGAGGTTGCGGACAATATAAGCGGTGTCGCGTAGGAAGTAAACCGTCTAGCTAGTAAACTTATATTAAACACCGCGCACCTTCGTAATCTAAACATAGATATATAGTCTTAAAATGCATATCTCCTCGATCTAAGTAAGGACAGGAAGGTAGTTAGGCACTTTACTAGGCTCTATAGCGTTAAGGCTTAACATAAGGAAGGGTTTATCGATAGTACGCTTCTTCGGTTCGTTACGAAGGAGATAGCGACGGTAGACCTAGTGCTAATTAAGATCTATATCTATCTAGCGCTCGTTGTAGCGAGTGTAAGTCTCTATGCCTCTAGCAAAAGCTACTACTTAAAAGCCTTATAGCATTTCGTAGTCGTAATCGGTAAGTACCTTAGTATTATCCGTGTTATCTACCTCGAGCGGAGGGTCGCGATCCTCTAGTAGCTTACGAATGCGCTCGATCTAAGCAATTTCCTCTTAAGCTTATCGGCTACTACTACTACTACCTCGACGCGTACGTTAGCGCCTTAGTAGTAGACGGAAAGAGTCGGTAGTAGAAGGAAGCGAGAGTAGAGCGTAACCGTAGTAGGCGTAAGGACGCTTATAGCTATCCTCCTTATAGATAAAGTTAATGTACTAAGTGTCGTAATTAGTCTATTTATACTACTTTATCTTAGTCTCAAAGTTATCGCCGACTATATTATTACCGTACTATATGCATATATATACATCTTTAAAAGCCTTATAACGCTTGCTTCTTAGTAGATTATAGAAGCCGTAGGTAAACTATAGAGGGCGGGGTGCGCTTCTAGAAGGATCTCTAGGCTCTACTTAAGATAGGAAGTGTTTAATCTTAGGCGTAATAGGACGTTGCTCGCTAGTACGTCGAGCGAGACGGTTTTCTCGTCGTTATATAGTCTAGCGTTCGTAAGTATAGGCGAGTTCGGGTATATCGTCCTTATTACGGCTAGCTAAAGGTCGCCTAGGGAAGTTGTTATAGTATACGCCTCTACGTCTAGCCTTAGGGTTACTAGGACCTCCGAGGTCTAGCGTAGTACGCTTTAAGCCTACGAGAGGTCTAGGCGTAAGGTGCTAGCCGGGAGGCTATTACGAAATAGCGTTTAATAGAAGAGGGTTTAGTACGATAAAGCCTAAGCGAGTCGGTAGGGGTAGTTATTACTATTAACTAGCCTTCTAGCGCTCTACGTTAATAATTACTTCGACGGTTAGTAGTAGCTTATATACGTTATATCGACCTTCACCTCCTATAGCACTAAGGCGATTAATATCGATATTGCCTTACTCGTTATAGGCAATATTACGATATGTCTAGTACTTATAACCGAAGCGCTCTTAAGCCTACATATTACGGAAGTGCGTAAGAGTCTTCGTTTAGCTATACTTACTACATTTACGGGCACCGATCTCGTATTCGTCTAAAGCATTAGATAGAGGGGGCGGATCTAGTAGTAGTTAACGACGGCTAGGATTATTATCTCCTCTAGTACTAGAACCTCTATATATAGCGGCTATAGCTAAGAGATAGGGTAGTAGGGATAAAAGCGGAGTTCTTAATAGAGAAGTTAATAGATTTAGAGATTAAAGGTAGAAGGCGCAAATAGTAGAAGGTAATTATCCTATAACGGAAGCGGGCGGATATAACCCGAGCGCGGATCTATAAGCTTCTATCTTAAATAAATACTATTATATATATAGTAAACGTAGGGCCTATTATCTTAATAGAAGCCTTTGTTACTATAAATATAGCCTAGTAGCCGGCCTTATTGCCTCGGCGGTAGGCCTTTACCTCTAGCGGTCCTCCGGAGGCTACTATATAGAGCTTTTCTTTCCGCCTACGGCGCCTATATCCGTAGGTATAAGCGCTATTAGTATCCGTATTAGCGATATTACTATTAGTATATATAATAGTAACGTAATATTAATAAATTAGTAGAGCTTCGCCCCGAGCTAATTAGAAAAGATTTAGGGAATCTAGCTAATTAGAGGCGGTTCCTAAAAGCTATTTAGCTCCCTAGCTACTTATATAAGGCAAATTCCGATAGCAAAAAGTATATAGGCCTAGAGTAGCTAACCGGTCGAATTCTAGAATTCCCGATTTCCGAAAACGCGTTCCTATAATAGCGCGAAATTGTCTATAGAGGCTAGAAGTCCTATAGTATATATGCGCCGGAAGCCCTATATATAGACGCCGTGCCCCTATATATAGACGCCGGTACGTATCTATAGAGAAATAGATAATATTATAAGAGACGAATATCGTCGTTACGGATATAATAGCGAGACATATCTATATCTCGTAGATATTACTTTTTTGCTATAGAATTTTAACAAAAGTCTTAGTAGCGGACAGAAGTTATAGTAAAAACTCTAATCCTAAACTTCAAACTTCGAACTTCGAGCTTCCTTCGAGCTTCGAACTACGAATACTCGATTAGTACGGGCGTAATTAGCTAATAGTAAGAGAGTAACGTCTATCTCTTAACTACGATAGTAATAGACGCGAAAAGGACGACGGCGAGTACGAATAGGTATAGAATATACCCGAATAAACTCGTAAGAATCTCTTTATATCTACGAAAATCGTACTAACGGAGAATTACACTTTTTAGAAATCGGGAAATGCGGAATTCGACTAGTTAGCTACTCTAGAGCTTAAATCAGCTATCGATACGGTACTTCTCTTAACGAACGAAATCGAGGAAAATCGAAGAAAGAAAAAGAAGACTTCGGTTATCTTCCTCGATGTAAGAGGAGCATACGACCACGTTGTAAAGAACCGACTGTTAAGAATAATAATCCAGTTAAGGCTTCCACATAGCCTTATACGTTGGGTTCAGTCGTTTATAAGCAATAGACGCTTACGAATAGCATTCGACGGATAGATACAAGAATTTCAGGATATAGAGATCGGCGTTCCGTAAGGTAGCCCAATGTCTCCTATCCTATTCCTTATCTATACGCGCGACATATTCTTCTCGCTACAAGGCGTTACTCCTAGCTCCTACGTCGACGATATTAGACTATCTACCTCGTCTACGTCCCTTAAGAAGAACTCTAAGGTACTAGAACGCGAGGCTAGACGGCTAATAGACCTAGGAAAGAAGAACTCGATTGCCTTCGACCTAGCAAAGACAGACCTTGTCCACTTCTTAAAGGGGAAAGGGTCCGACTGCCCGGTAACCCTTCCTAACGGCGATATTGTTCGCCTAGCAAAGAAAGCAATAAGGTGGCTCGGGATTTGGCTCGACGCCGGTCTTACCTTTAAGGAACATATCGCAATAAGATCGGCACAAGCACAAGCTGCATTCTATCGATTAGAAAGATTAGCAAACACCGAACGCGGTCTATCTTCTACATCGTTAAGAAAGATCTACTTAGCCTACGTTACTACGGTAGCAGACTACGGGGCCCCAGTTTGGTAGCGATCGAAAAAGAGTATAAAACCTCTAGTATCTCTACAAAGTAAAGCTTGTAGAAAGATCCTAGGCGTTTTCCGTACCGCCCCAAATGTCCCGTCTGAAGTAGAATCGAATCTCTTCCCCCCAGATCTACGACTAGAGAGACAGTCAATTTTATACTCTCTACGCGCAGCTAAGCTACCTGAAAACCACCCTATACGACTCGCTATTCAGAGCGCACCTTCGGATACACGAGAAGTCCAACACGAGGACTCGAGAGAGATACTTCCACAAAAACGACAGAGAACACAGATACAACTACTCTGTTATCGACTCCGACAATATAAGCATTTCGTAGAACACGAGAGGACAAAATACGTAAAAGACGATCTCTTTAACGTCTGGAAAACCCGATACGAAATAGCAAGACAACGGGAGATTAACAAGGTACCTAGGAATACAAATAGCTACCTTAGTCGATTTCCGTGGAGCTCGCCAGGAGAACATAGAATAGGAGGTAGACGCGCTTTAACTAGTGCCTTCTATACTATCCTATTAGGACACGGATACCTAAAGTCCTACCTCTATCGCTTCGGACACGCAACAACGCTAAACTGCCTTTGCGGAAGAAAAGAAACAGCTATACACCTTGTGTGTAGCTGCCCTATCTACGACGTAGTTAGGCCGCCACCTCTACGACAAGCACACTCTCTACTAGAAATAGTAGCAGACAAGGAACTCCGGAAGTGCCTTACTACCTTTCTCTCGGATACAAAAATTGCTTCTAGGACTTGGCACCTAGCAAGAGGCGAAGACGAGACCGTCTAGCTAACATTCTTTTATTTTTCCTTTATTTGCTTTTGTTTTAAGTCCTTAGGTATAAGCTTGCTATTACCCTAGGCACGGGAATTTTCCCTAAAGTCGAGAGATATAGAGAACAACGATTGTACATAGAAAGACTGCTGTCGTAAGACAGCCGTCCTACATAGTCATAGACTCCTATAGGACGTAAATAGAACAAACAAACAAACAAAAACAACTCTTCTCGGGAAGGGAAGCCGAATAAACGTATAAGATACCGCTTTAATACCGTCTTTTATAGAGAGACGTACTCCTCGTACTTACTTACGACCTTATAGAGCTTATTAATAGCTAAGGTCGGAATAGTATTAATACGAACGTAGAACGCTCTAGCTATAGGCTATATAGTATTATTCGTCTACTTAGCCCGAGTACTACTAGTAGGAACTATACTAGTAGGGGCACTACGGGCAGTATTAGCGTCGATCTCTAGCCTCTATCGATTCTAAGTCCGCCTATATAATCTCTTCCGCCTATCGACCGTTTTTAGCCTAGTAGGTATCGTAATAACTAGCTAGGTTACGTCGGGGTATATAGGGTTAAGTTAGGGTATATTAGGGTTAGTCGGGGTATATTAGAGTTAGTTAGGTATTACTAGGCTCGCCGGTCGTTAGCCGTAGATACTAGGGACCTCCGAAAGAGATAATACTAGGAGATAACCCAATAGGAAGGAAGTAAATAGAGTAACCCGGGGTATATTAGGGTTAGCCGGGTTCGGCTAGTAATCGACTATAGATACTAGGGAACTCCGAAAGAAGGTAATACGAAATAACGTTCCTATAAGAAGTAATTAGATAGGGTCGCTCGGGGTATATTAGGATTAGCCGGGTTTAACTATAATAGTACGATACTCCGAAAGAAGATAACGTAGAGCGATAGTCTAGTAGGGAGCGATTAGGTAGAGTATATTAGGGTATATCGGGGTTAGTTAGAGTATACTAGAGCGTACTAGAGTATATTAGGTTTTAACGAAATCGATAGTAATTCGTATATATAGATATAGTTACGTAAGACTACGACTATAGCTACTATCGAATATACGAGGATTAGATACGTAGGAGTACTATAGTATATATTATTAGTATAATCTAGAATAGATCTACGCTCGATAAGTAGAGGTTAGTATAGTACTAGACAACTAGAAACTATAGATCGACGGACGCGTTATATTTATAGAATCTTACTCTTTTTAGATATCTCTTTTTACGAGGCCGGTATACCCGTTAATTTAAAGTAGCGTAATATATTATTAGAAGGAACGAAGGGCGGGTTCGTCGTCGTAGTCGTCGCTAGTATAGATACTAAGATCCTAAACGCGCTACTTAAACGTACTCTTTAACGCGAAGATATATATCGACTATTATATAGTAATAGCGCTACGTCAAAATATAGATAATATATAAATTAGCTTCGGCGCTTACAATTGCACCTAGTTCGGAGATAGTAGAGGCGATATCGAGGTAGTAGTTAATAAGTACATTTATATATAGTCGAATTCCTAAACGCGCTTTACTAAAGATGGAACTAAAATCTCTTAGACCCTTCGTAAGGGACTTCAACCTTACTAATTAAATTCGGCCGTCTTATTAGTTCGGGGTGTATATGGGTCTTGTGGGGTCTTCAATTCACGCTAAAGTGCAAAGTCCCTCTGCGAAGGGTCTGTGCTTGCTGAGATAATCACAAGACGCGATTGCCGCTGATTTGCATGTGCTCCGAATGCGGCTGACACTTTTAGCGAGGAGGCTGGCTCATAATTCGCTACGCCGACCGGTGAAGAGTTGCCTTCAAAGCTGCAGGCAAACAGCTGTTGTAGCCCGTGTGCCAAAAGTCGCGGGCTCGGCAGACCTCTCAGCAATGGTTCCTCGGGGTCGCCGAAGATGTAAGAGTTGGAAGAACACATGGATGTCTGGATATAGACATCGTGCACGCTGGCACCAGTAGTTAGGGACCTTTCATGATGCTCTGCCAGCTCGATTGGTCGGACAGCAAGATTGGAAACCTGTCTCCGAATCGGAAAACCTTTGCGTGGACAAGATGCTGCGTCCCGGATCTCGTCTATCTTCGTGAGGCGTACTCGGCTGCCTCGTCAATGCTGCTCGAACTCTCTCCTACAGCATTCACTGTCCGTCAATTTAAGAATTTAAGAATCGGCACTAATACATGTTAGGGGACCCACCCACACCAGGGTCTAGGGACGACGTGACGTTCACCGCCCGGTAGACATGACATTGTTCAACCAACACAACAGAGCTGATGAAGCCCACGAAAGCTCGCTGTGATGCTTGTCCGGACCCAAGCCCGGTAATCGTCCGCATGATGACTGAGGTGCCGTGAGATGCACTCGTCGCCGTCTCGCTACCGCAGCCCGACAATCGAGTTGCTTACACTCGGTCCCAAGACGGCTCTGCATGATGCTTACATGGAATGCAGCTGCCACTTCGCTTCTTACAGGTACTACTGCGGGAGACCACATGGCACACTAATGTCGTAGATGCCGATCTATCCGCCGGTACATTGCCTCCGTTCTCATTGCGTCCTGTCCTACAGACGTCCGGTCTGCGTCTTCTCAAACTCCAGCACCGCCGGCATATTGATGCTGCCGACCCTCAACTTGCTCCAATCGGCTTCAACACCACTCTCGATGTCCGGCCACGGACCGGCGGGTGTGATGGCAAGCGGGTTGATGTCATGATGAGACTTTGTATAGTTCTCTTTGATATGGCGAAAGTCGGTCGTGCTACCGAAGGCGCTCTCATTCCAGTACATACCCTTCAGCCAGCTGCAGTCATGTCAGTCAATCTCGGCGAGAAGGCCGGAGGAGGTCGAGCATACTTGTGGAGGATCGGGTAGCTGTAGCGAATCATGCCGAGGTTGCACTTGAAGTGCTGCACGTATACAGTGTCGAACCGGATCAACGAAGCATACCTTGGCGCTGTGAGCTCAGTCATCAATCTCACGGCATCTGGACAGTCTTACGTGCGAACGTCCACCTCCGTCATGTGCTCCCCGAGGATGTACGGACCGCCTGACTTCGCGGCCACTTTCTCAAGCTTATTCAGCATCGCAAAGACAGCAGGGAGATTCGTCTCATAATCCTCCTGAGTTTTCGCAAAGCCAGCCTTGTAGACGCCAGTATTCAGATCTCTTTGCAGTTGCAAGCCGAGTGTGTCGACCTCCGCTCGGAGATGTTCGGGATACAGTGTGATGTCTTGCAGCTCTTGCGGAAGAAGCACATTGAACGCCGTCTGCAGATCTCTCAACAGCTCGTGCGACTCATTGTTCACGATTGTATTCAGCTGTTTGTCCCACAAAACTGGCACGCTGTAGCGACCTTTGTATTCCTTGTCCGCCTTGAAGTACAGCTCGTGCATGTACTTGCTGCCGAACAGCTTGTCCTCTGTCGCTCCTGCGTACTGCTCTTCCTCTTCCCTGACGTTGAACCGCCAGCCCGGCCAGCCATGTTCATCGCCTTTCGGATACGGTCTCACGATGCTCATCTCGATGCCGGCATACTGGTCGAGCTGCTTGAGCTTGTACACGATCATTGCTCGATGGGCGAACGGGCAGAACAGCCCGACGTAGAGATGGTATCGGTCTTTCTCGGGCGCGAACCGGCCATTGGGGGTGATCTTGCCGTGGAAGGAGTCGTCCGGCCCAGCGTGCCAGGAGGATGTATCGTCGGCCATTGTGGAATACAGGTCGTCAATGTGCGGAAATCGAGGTCACGAAGGGATGCAGGCGCTTGCGAGAAGGAGATGAGGCATCTATGGACAGCTAGGCGAGTGCCTGTGCAAGTGTCGCTTACCAATTCCACTCGCGTCGTCGCAAGCTTCCGCTGCTGTGCCGGTGGAGGGCGAGGTTTGCCTGCAACCAACACGAGTGCTGACGTAGAACTACTGAATAGGGTCGTGACTGAAGAAGCAATGTCGCAGAAAAGACGGTGCAAATCGATCAAGGTGATGTCTCTAATCAGTCTGTCTGTACTCAGTCGTTGTTGGACTCTTACTTCCGAATCCTTCCGCGAAAAGCGGAGCGAAGTCCGTCGGTCGACCCTCGAAGGAGTGACCAAAACTACATTACACCTTCTTCTGCGTCCAAAGCCACCACATCCATTGCCACCTTGCCCGCTCTGCTCACTCTACAGGCGTCTTCCATGCTCCCAGGTGTAAGAGACACTGATCGAAGGTGCAGTCGGCAGCGCGTTGGAGCAACGACGAATGTCGGCCCGGGCATTCAAGCGAGCTCAGCATTCCTCCAACTTCGGGTCGCGGATGCGAAAGCCCCAGAGCCATCACCTTGGTTCAACCACAAGTCAGAAGACTTGGTACTGGAGCTTGTCGCCGCCGGTCCGCCGCGCCGTGAGGACGCACGCGATGATGATCGGCAGCCCCTGGACAGGATTCGAAGGCCAAGCATGTGGCCATGGCCAATCCTCAAGATCGCTTTGCTCGACTGTGGCACCACTGAATAGTAGTGCCGAATAGTATTCGGGATGGCGTGGCTTCCTGAGCTTCACTGGGTGTCCAAAAGAGGCGGCGCGCCTCAGGACCTCGAGAAGCAGACTGACTTGGTCTGTCGACTATCGACCCTCCACGCCACTCTTATGCTCTGAAGAAACAGCGAGTGCTTTGAGCCACTGGTACATTCGCAGTGGGTGCCTGAATACTTGTCCTGTGTCACGGGTGAGCTGTGTAATTGGCTACTAGAACTATTACACCGTCGGAGGGTGCCACCACTCTACGATTGCCAACGCGGAGACCGCAGCGGCTCCCTCGATCCGCCGCAGAAAGGTCTCCCATCGCAGGGCAGCCATCTCGGAGAACGTTGTCCGCGCTATCCCGCTCCCAAACAGTATTCGCACATACCGCAGTGAGACTGCTAACAATTCTGGTCTCCCTACACCCAGTCTGGTCACAAGTGACTCCGTATAAAATGGGAGGAGGGACCCAACACGTTGAACCTACCCTCACGATCTTTGCCGAGACAAGCGCTCAGCGACCCAGTCAATTCGAATCATGTCGACGACTCCGATGCATGCCCGAGGTGGCTCCGTGCTGGTGACGCTTGTTGGCCGGCTCTGGTGTGCTCTGGCATTCGCTGGCCGACTCGTGGCATTCATATATCCACGTCAAATGACCCCGACCAGTAGCAGAGCAGAGTTGCATCCCACGGCTTATCTCGATTCGCTTCGAGGCTACGCTGCATTGGTAGTCGTCAATGGTAGGTGTCATCGAACAACAGGGCAGACCGCGTGCAAGTAACCCGGCTCGTGGCCTGCCTTGCCAGTCCTTACTCCACGCACAGCCAGAGACCCAGTCTGACTTCTTCATTCCAGGCCACGTTCTCTTCAGCGGACCATCGGACCAATACCCATGGCTACGCATCTTCTTCAATGGCCCATGGCAAGTGGCTACATTTTACGTCATCTCCGGATTTGTGCTCAGCTACTCCGGCCTGCGATACGTGCACAAAGGCCAGCCCGAAAGAGTACTATCATCTCTGGCGTCGTCCGTCTTTCGTCGCTGGTTCCGGCTCTATATTCCTGTAGCTATCGCAACGTTTGCTGCCATGCTAGCTTTCTGGACCGGGCTCGCGTCTGGAGGTCCGACGCAGCCAACATTCTTGGGGAACGTGTGGTTCTGGATCAACGACACAAAGCAATTCGTCAACCCCTACCATGTCATCACACCGGCGTGGGATATCGGCATGGGATCGCAGTACAACATGCCCACGTGGACCATTGCCGTTGAGTTCAGAGGAAGCATGATTGTATTCTTGTTCCTTGCCGGGGTCTGCAAGATGAAGCCATGGATACGTACGGTAGTGCTGTTCGGAAGCGCCGTTCTTGCATTTGCCTGCTGGTCTACGGGAGACGTGGCACTGTTCCTTTTTGGAATGTGGCTCGCAGACCGACGACTTTGGGGGGAGCGTGGTCAGCCTTTGTATTCAGTACTGCCTAGGAACATCTCCGACGGCTCGGTACATGTCGGCATTCCAACCGACTTCATTGTCCGGCAGGATGGTTCCCCGGATGACCCCACGCAGAGCTCTTTAGCCGACTCGTTCGCCGCCAACGACGATCAAGAGTCACAACAGATTCAACCCGGAGGCACTTTACAGGAAACAGTGAAGTTCAAAATGGAGCAGGACCATACGGAGGGTTCCACGGAGAAAACTCTGTGGTCTCCCTCTTACACTTCTCTCCGTCGCGAACTCCCCTGCTTTGCCCTCCTCGCCGTGTACCTGTACGCCCACGCAACGCCACCGCCGTCGGACGAATACCTTCGCTACCTCTTTGATCAACTCTGGGTCTACTGCGCCTGCATACTCTGCTTTGCCCTGGAACGGTCTTCTATACTTAAGAAGCCCTTGGAGACGCCTTTCTCGTTGTGGCTCGGTGAGCTATCCTTTGGGATCTACGTCATGCACTACACGGTCAAATTTATACTCTGGGACAAATACCTGATCCCCTGGCAGATCACGTACATCGGCACGGAAACATTCTCCAAGTTCCTGCCGGGCTACTTTGTCTTGTTGATTGCTATCTTCTGGGCCGCTGAGGTGTTTCGACGGGTTGATGTCAAGTGTGTACGGTTGTCGAAGACTTTAGCACACTACGCATTTGAGTAAAGGTTGCCTCGCTGGAGGAGTTGTGGAGGAGGCGCATTCTTTTGCGTCTAGGCCGGTCGGGCATCTCGGCCGGTGGGAGCTCATGGTGCAGTTTGCTCTCTCCTGCGGCTGATCAAGGCGTAAGCGCTGGTCGAGTGAAGGCAAAGACATTACAGGCGGATGCCTGAGCGGAGTCAGGTCCTGTTGCATCGTGAGAGAAGTCCGAGAGGGAATTGAAAGGTCAAGAGCTCGGTCACGATTATGGGATGCAGCGGATCGGGCTGAATTCCGACCTAGCGATATGACAGCTTCGTCGCTCAGCTTCGAGCGTCGGTAAGTCGTCTGATCCTCTGCTCGGAATGCAATGCTAAAGCTCCCGATCGATACATCGCTTCCACTCAGTTCCATGCTTTCCGAGGCGCCAAGCTTATTGTGAGCACGTCTCATGGATGCATCATTGTTCGATCAGCTGATGTACTTCTTCATCAGACTGTGAGTCTTTTACGGAGCTCCAATGAGCGCGCCTGCACTTCGCCCACGGAGCGATGTTGTCCCGCACGTCCGGATGCAATATGTCCATCATCCCTCCTCTCTACCGGGAAAACAACAGGGGGAATATATCCCCAATCGCAATGATCATGCACTTGAGCTTCCAATCTAGCAAGATTTATCCTCGCACCTCTCCCGAGATGACGCCCTGGGTTGCTGCGAAGGAAGGGATGAAGTCGACCCGGCCGCTTCAGCCAAGACTTGAGGCTCCAACCACAGGGCCATCTTCGTGCTGAACCTGGACGAATCCCGACATCACCCTGGGCTAGAAGTTTCACATCGTCTCCGCTCTTCTCTCGGCATTCTTGGCACTCGTACTTTGAGGCGGTAGACCTCACCTTCGAGTGTTCCGAAATCTTTCGAATGACTGCTGGAAATGTACGCCAAGTCCCGAACTCCACCGCCACGACCACGATCATACTTGCAATTCTTCCCGTCGTCGTGTCCAGGCAGGCGCCCAAACTGCTCCGCGAACATCGCAATCAGAGCTTCGATCGCTGGGCTCGCGAGTGCTTCGTCAGCACTTCATCCGCGAGGTCTTCCACGTGGCTACCCTACGGCCAGCTCAATGTAGAAAGCACAAAGGAGCTGGAATGATTCCAGCCGGCAAGGCTTCGCAGCAAGTCCCGGTAGAAAGCAAGGTAGGGCTCAATTGAGGTGCGCCATATATGTTGCACTCTAGCGCAGAGAGCTACGGACCACATCCTGCATACAGGAATTAGTGCCCGCCCGAAGGAGCATTCCCGGACCAATATGGCCTCGTGAAATTGTGAAAGTGTCGATACCTGCCGGAAAAGGGCGTCGATCGAGTTTCCGGCAGTAAGCGCTATGACGGTATGCAGGATATGGTCTCGGTACTGCACTAGCACGCCCTGAGTGCGTGAATGTGCTGTCGATCCGACTCCTTGTGGTCTATACATGAGGCACTGCTGTTGTCAACCCGACTCTTTCGACAAGACACCTTCTCTTCTACAACACACCTCGTCGACAACAGTCCCTTCCTTCTACACACATCCAACAACGACCCGGGTCCAAATACGCCCTTCGACTTCCATCATCATGCGCGCCCTCGCCATCTTCTCGCTATTCCTCGCTGCCAGCACGGCCTGCAGCTCAGAATGCATCTGCAAAAGGCCCGACGGCACCCCCCTGTGCGTTGCTCACGTCTTCGGGTTGAAGCAACACGACTGCTCAGGGTACTGCCACGACCGTGTGTGTGCCGGAAAGGACAGACGCAACCGCAACCATTCATGTCGAGTCTGGGATGCGGGCGTCTGCGACCCGGAGGCCGCCTACGAATGGAAGAAGAAGGACAAGCCTGGCTATCTTGAGCACTGCGATGAAAACAATAACAAAAAGTACAACAAGTGCGACAAAGATTACAACTGCCCTCCACAGTGGTGAACGTGTCATCGGAGTGCTCAGTGAGTCTGCAAGGTAAGTGACGCTGATTGTCTCGGCCGGTTGTCGACCTCGCGCTGACGTGCTACCGTCTGCCAGACTGTCGGTTGGGTCAACGATGATATCGCGATGGACTGAGTCTCAGGGCCGGCGCATCTGCCGAATGAGTAGTCCGGCGGAGGGAAAGGGTGAAGTTCTCTAGCGCTGAAGGGAGCGAACCTGTTCGCTCCATGTACCCTGCAAACAATGTCATTACTTTGCCTCATACCTTCAGGGGCCTGTTTCACTCCTGCCGAAAAGTGCCGAACAGCACCGCAATTGTTCTGGTGCAAGTCCAAGTAATGCTGCACGCAGAGACTTCTCAAATGGTTGTCATGATTCTCGCCGCGTGTGGAAGGTACTCTGTATAGGCTGTGTCGTCCAAATTGAAGTCATGCTGTCACAACCTCTGACCCATTCCAAGGCTTTTCGATGCCAACAACGTCGTGAGAAAGTCAATGACTCGAAGTCTGGTCAGGTTTGGTGCCCGAGGCAGAATGTGCTTAGACACGACTTTCCTCCCTCCGTGCAGTACGGAATGTCCTTTCAAACAATGTCTCGTATACTGCGCGATCGAGAGAAAGAGTCGATGAGCTTCGTCTTCACTTGCAACCTCGCCGTCTGAGAATTGATGAGAACACACGCCTCTGGTGATATTCAGCTCCCCTCCTACCCACCGACTCTCCGATGCATGATGATCAGCATTAGAGGAGAGAACGTCAGCGATAGCCTGAATGCATAGGAACAAGAGTAGCCTTAGTCCCGATCGTTCTTGTGATTGAAATCATTCGTTGTGTTCACTACGAGCTCCAACTTCATCCCAGGGGCGTACAGGCGCCAGTTCTATCCGTCTACGTTGCGGACCTCAATCGGAAGGTAAAAGAAGCCAGAGCTTGGGAGGCAAGAGCCAGCCGACCAAAAGGGAAAACGCTCCTGAATCGGGCGTTGCAATCCGTCCCCGATGCTGGCTCGGCTATGGCTTACCGGGACCACGAGGATCCACGGCAGCAAGGTACAGCCTACATGCAGCCGGGAAGTTGCGTCAGCTGGTCCTGTACACTCTGGACGACAAGCAAGAATGGGGACACGAGAAGGTGCATTGAATCTCGGTCGTCGTTCAGCTGACTACGTATCTACCCCAACTCCAGCCAAATTGATGCCAGTCAGTTCGAGCGAATCTGCGCCGGATGCTCCGTCGAATGGTGATGGTAGTCATCCCATACGGGACCATCAACCGGATCGGAAAACCTCGACGGCAGCACAGCAGCAGACTCTCCTAGCATACTGAGACCCTTGTACTGCTGGAATACAATGGACAAGGCGGCGCTGTCATTCTCGGTGAGCCAAGGTCCAGAGGGGACGGCGGTTCGAACTCCGTGAAAGAGAAGACCTCTGCTGGCGAGTGGAAAGCCCTATCTTCCTCGGAACAGCAAGATCTCATATCGCATTCATTGTCCTCCTCGTCATTCTTGGATTCCGCATCGGTCGTGTCGGATGGAGCAGCATCGATGGCTTGAATCACCGGTGAGCTAACGATCGTGGCCGGCGAGGAACCCAAGAATGGCGAAAGAGCGATCTCCGGGCTTGACTGTGGTGGAGAGACCGCCCACGCATTGGCATCATCAGCCTGCTGAATCCAGACCTCCGTAAATTCTGCCAGACGATCTTCCTCGTTCTCAAGCTTGAGTTCCGCCAAATGCATCTTCCGCTCCAGAGACATGATCTTGTCGGCTTGCTCCTGCGATCGATGGTAATCCATTTGCAGACGGCGGTGTATGTCTCGAATTTCGGCGATGCTTGAACGGGCTCCTACGCCGTCTTCGTCGAATTCACGCAGCTGCAGGTCAAGTTCCGCATGAGACTCAGCCATGAAGTCGAGATGGTGTCGCAAACACTCGAATTCGTACATCAGCCGGTCTTGTCTCAGAGCTTTCTTCCGGCGCTGATCGGCGACTCTGCTGTATAGACGTCGATATTCTTTCGCTTGATCAAGAGCATGGGACGGAAGATTCACGGGTTTTCCTGCGCCGTTGATGGCGTCAAAGTAGCCCAGAACGGATGGCATGCCGTTTGGTCGGTCGCGAGGATTTGGACCGAAAGTGTAAGAGTCGTGTGTGTCTGTTCCGCAGATGCCAGTGGTTGTAAAGCTTTCGGTCTCCATGGTGTTGTATCGACAATGTTTGAGATCAGCTCCTGACGCTGTGAAACACAGGTCGGAGCCAAGTCTTGTTTAAGACTTCATTGCTACCACGGTGGCGAACATCAACACACCGGCATGGAGTAGCAACACTGACCTCACAGGCCTCGTGGCAGCTTGAGCGAGGCCATGTCACACAAGGAGCGCCTTGCCAATCTGGCGGGACTGTGATGTTGACGACGAGCGGTGCTGCAGGCCGATGTCCCGTGACAGTCCGGATCGCATGCCGCGGCGGACCGCTTGTCTGCTCGTGGCTACCTCGAGCGTATCGTGAGTGTTTTGAGCGTCTTCAAATGCAGGGTACACCCGAGGCGGTGTATTGTGGTGATAGTTACGGCCAAGAAAATGTGCGATCGGCGGACAGGGGTAGGGAAGTGACGTTTACCTGTCACAGGTTCCAAGGGTCGTCTGCATCGACCAACTCACAATCTCGATCAAGCAACTCCGGTGGAATAGCAGAGAGCTGTGATGAGATCTTTCCACATCGGCCATGTGTACCAGGAGTCTGACAGCAGATGTCGATATCGTAGAGTGGTAAGCCTCATCGTCAGTGCTCGCTATGCAGCTCGCAGTTCATTCAAAGTCGTAACAGCCTTGCCCACTCACGACTTGAAGCGTGCAAGTGATGCATAGTAAACATTCACTGGGCTCGGTCGACCGTCCAGTCCTTGCCTCTGCGTAACGGTCGTCGATTGCGAGCACCAAGTCAGAGGCAACAGTATGGTCCACAGTCGTCTTCAGCGGTTCTGACAGATGAGTGTTCCTCCGGCAAAGTTCGGACTACGCTTCCATTGAGAGGAGCGGCAGAGCTCCGAGGCGTAAGCAGAAGCGGCTCAACGCAACGCCCATCTCGCGGACAGAAGTGATATGTACGTCCACGTGGTTTCGGATCCGATGAGAAAGAGAGAGCCGGATCCGAGGAAACTTTGGCGCCGCATCGAGCGTCGTATATGAATCAGCTCGGCGCCGTGCGAGACCGAATTGATCTCACTCTCTGTCATACTCGTGTCGTCCCAGCGACTCGTCGACCGAACGTGTGAGGCATGTCCACAATGTGAGTGTGCCGAGAGTGTGAAATGTGTGCTGGCGGACTCGATGTCGTGCGCCGGTTTTCATTCTGCCGGTCTGGCCATGTCGCGGCATTGCTTGAGCATCGATTCCCGCAGACGAAGATAGATCTCCGTGGCTCCGATGCTCCGATCATGTCTTTTCCACGCTGTGCGAAGAGACCATTTCTTTTCTCCGTTGAGGCCACGCCAAGAGAAGGAAGCCACAGTTGTACCCCGCCAGGATCCGGTCAATGTCCGGCTATGAACCGACGCGCCGGATCGGACAAGACGCTGCAATGTACCTCAGCACATCTGCGCTCATGCAGAGTCTTCGTGCGACGGCATGGAGAAGGTACCTCGCCGAGTGCAGTTCAGTAGCTGCGATGCCTGCCGTTCTGCGCGGGTGGCATGCGAGAAAAGGCCTCCGGACGGGTCTGGCTCCGCAGTTGACAAGTGCCTGAGATGCCACAATCGTCAACGAGCGTGCACGTTCGAGGTGAGTGAGCATGGACATTCACTCAAGTGGGTCCGATGGTGGCATCCCTGCTCAAGCTAACGTCGGAATCAATGCCAGTGGATGGAAAAGGTCAAGCATGGTGACCCAGGCAGACCGAGAGTAAAACGTGCTCGCAAAGGAAGTGCAGTAGGCAACGACGAAAGAAGACACTCGCAGGTCTCGACTGGCGATATTGACCGTCCGTCAAAGGTCACGCCCAACAGCAGCGCTCCAGAGTACGTGGTGATCAGCAATGCTCGAGGCGTGCTCTCCACCTGACAAGACTCCAGGCACGAATGGCAGTCTCACCAGTTGAACGACAACACGCCTTCCTCTACCTCCGTCAACGACGAAGCAGCAGTGGAGGAACGCTGGCTTCAATCAATATACTCACGAGTATGGGAGACCATCTTCGGGAACTGGATGTGTCGATACAGCTGTCCCTTTGTCTTCGGCGACGAGAGCATATCGGAAAGCTTCGTCAGCATTTCAGCGCTTTGCGCTCAACTCGACAGATGGATGACCGAGGGATCTGACACTGCCACTCATCGAACATACACCGGCTTAGGGTTTGACATCAGCGGTGACAATGACCGGAAGATCCGCGAGTCGCTCGAACTTGTCATCAAGGCGTTTGCCGCTCGATGGCTGCCCTTGGTGTGCTCATCCAATGCTAGCGTGGCTGCGTCGCATGCTCTTGCTCGGAAGTACTGGAGGGAGGCGCGAGCGGATATGCTCAAAGTGCAGAACCGCACGTCCTACCGATCGGTACTGACGCTCTACTTGTTCGGCCTGACACCAATCCCGGTCGGCATCTCCGACGAGGAAGAGCATGATGGACTATCCGGTCCAGTCTGTGTGCAATCTGCTTTGCAGCAAGTTTACATGCTTCGAGTCAGGCAGAAGAGCTTGCAGTTCAGTGGTGCCAAAGTGTCACCCGTCGTCACCAAGGCTTTCGCTCTCCAACCGGACGAGGTGCATACGAATAGCTTCATCAACGCTGAGAATATTGCTCACTGGGCGGCGTTGACATTCGATACATCGGCATCGTTGACCCTCAGCTCACGACCGGTGCTGTCGTCTGGGCTGTTTGGCTACGAACGTGACCGGTGTTGGAGCCTCATCAAATCTTGCACGGATCATTTCCACAGCATGATTCAAAAGGAGTGGAAAACGGATGGAGTGGATGTATCGGAGGCCAATGCGAATATGGTGATCTCCGCTGCATCAGCCTTCAAATTGCTGATGTGGAAGCTATCTGCTGTGTTTCGGGAAGCACTTCGGGACGGCCACGAGGATGCGACTGTCAACGAAGTATGCGGCGCGGTGGTTGACGCCGTTGACCAATTCAATCGTACCTACCGGGACTTGTTGAATTCCTGTCAAAGGAGAATCCATTTCCTAAGCCAGGAGACCAAGCTGCGGTGGTGTAAGTGTCGACAAAATCTTTGACGCCTTGACAACTACTGATGCTCTCCCGCAGACGAGCTTATACTACACTACCACCTGGGAGTACTCCTCGTCACCGACGCTGTCGAAACGCCGCAATGGCAATATCTCCTCCCGCGACTCCTCTCAGCCAGGACCGAGGCCGAGAGTTCCCTCCTCACGGCACTGGCCTTTGGTCTTGAAACCTCATATGCCATCTCGCTGAACGACGAAGTCTCTCAAGCTGGCGCAAACCCGGATGGCGAACGTCTTACGGTCCCTCTGCTGGTTATTGATCCTTACCCTCATCATGTACTTGCCGCCGTGGAGCTGATGCGCCGGGCGATCGACCGAGATGTTGCGGCGGGAGCTTTGACAGCCGATTCGCATCGAAGCATTCTTTCGACTTTGCACAGAGTGGTAAATCTGCTACCTGACAGCTCCAAATCGGTGCAAGCGGCGAAGAAAGAGGCCTTTGAGCGCAAGAGCGGCGATGACCGGATCTGAGCATCATTATGGTTTGCACGATGTCGTCTTCTATTCGAGGAGTACGGTATTCTGGCTGCCATCCGAGCACTGCAAGCCCGTCGGAGTAGCACATACGCATGCTTCTTGTTCTTGCAACGTGGCCGGAGATTCATGCCATGGTACAGAACCGCCCTGTCGAAGCATCGTTGGTGACAGTCCGACATCTCACATGACACCGGGACCACAAACGATGACCGTGAATGCGTCGTCGACGCAAACTTGATCCAGAACGGCGTGCTACAGCAATCCTGTTCCAAAACTTTCGGCAAAATTGAGCGGCGAGAACTCAACCTTTGATACTTCACCTCATCTCCCGCATCAACAATGGCGACCACACGCAAAATGTCGTTCCTCGAGAAACTGCGCGAGCGCCTCACCAAGCGACCCACAGTCACAGCCGACCGTCGCATCGCCTGCCAACTCGAAGTCCTGCAGTCCAGCGCTCAAGGACTAGACTCGGTAGCTGGACGCTTGCGAGAGCGAGCAGTAGCTTTCGCAGGCAGGGCAAAACTTACCCCAGCGCCCTCCTCACCGCCTCCGCCTCGCGATCCTCTCTTCGGAAAGGCCGAGAATGCTCCTCCAAGCCAGCACGAGACCCAGCTGAAAGCCTATAACGATCTTCTGGAGGACTGGCGGATCTTCAAGCTTGAAGTCAGGGAGTTTGAGAAGGGCTTCAAGCGGTTTGAAACGCAGATGGGTGGTATGAGGAAGAAGATCCACTTGCAGCCGGGCAAGGCGATGGGGAGGAACGAGCATGACTTTGAGGCGATGGAGAACGCGTTGAGGAATTTGGGGGAGAAGAGGGCGGCTTTGGAGGAGGCTGTGAGGGGAGTGCCGTTGCCGGTGGTGAAGCCGATTACGGGGAGCAAGTAGTTTGTTGTGGTGGTGCTGCAATTTGAGTCGAACGTCGTGGTAATGGCTTGTGGACCTTGTGGCCATGCTGGCTTGAATATTGTTACTCGACATTAATTGCAGCACTATCAGTACCAGGCTTGATCACCTCTTTGGATCGGACTTCGTACTCGTACAAGCGTAATCTATACCGAGAGCTTTTGGCACGGAACAACCTCACTCGACCGGCAGCCGATGACCTTGAACCTCTCCGCCGAGTCTTTTCACGGGATCCCAGAACTTCTGCCGCATGCGCCTCCATCGTACGCACTGTTGTAGCGCTCAGCGATGCCAGAGCGGCGTATCACGTTTTCTGTATCCACCCGAAGCAGGGCAAAGACGATCAGACCAAGCAGTACGTAACAAGGAAATCACACCGAGAAAGTCGAGCGGGATGTCTAAATTGCAAGTGGAAACTTGTGAAGGTGAGAAGTCTGCGCTGCCGCATTCATCGCTGTTCAGTGATGTCTCCCTGCAGTGGGACGAACAGCGGCCAAGATGCGGAGGTCGCACGAAGACGAAAGATAGCTGTGGATACGTCGAGCTGGATGACACAGCTTCATGACGGGCGACCGCAGGAAGTTCTCGTTCGGATGCTACAACCTTAGTCGCACCTGTGTATGCAATACCGAAGCCGGTGAATCAGACATCTTCCCAGCTCAAGCTCCTCAAGCGACGGCGTCGTGACGAGAGGGGGAGGAGTGCAGCGATATCTGGTCGGACCGCTGCGGTCCGCGGGCGAGGATCGAAAATCGATTGCTGGTACTCGCCCGAACGAGAGAGCATCTCGCAGTTTCATCTATTCCAGTGATCTGGACGGCGTCTGCGTACGTATCGGATAAGCTTTACGGACTTCCGAACGGTATGCTAGAGCTGCGCGGCGTGCATCATGGCATGTCCGATGAAGAGCGCTTGTCGTATCCGTACGTCGATGCACTGATACGGCTCGCAGCACTGATGACGATGGAGCACGGCTCACTCACGCTGGTGTGATATCTTGGTTTCGTCAGCACTTTGACTCCGGCTGTTCTGGCTTTGGTGCAGCAGGATGATACGAGAGCGCTGCTGATACTGGCGTACTGACACAACTTGATGTCGTACGTCAACTTCTGGTGGGTTGAAAAGAGGGTATGAAGAGACGTTTTAGCGTTGTGCATGTACCTGGAGAGGCACGAAGATTGGAGAGACACGGCGATGAGCGAGTACGAAGGCTGCTCTGCTACCCGGCGAATGCGTGCGGGTATGATTTGAGTCTGGGAAATACTCAACCTGGTCTCGACTTCGAGGAGGCGCTCGGTGTCAACGACCTGGAAGAAATGAATGCCGGATATGAAGCGACTGTGGAGGTTCTGGATGCGGACTGAACTGGACGGGTCTTGATTTTTCCCAATGTGCGTCTGGCGGCTTCGAATGACTTGACTATCCACCAGTTTATGACAACAGGCGTGCTTCCAGGAGCAGCTGAGACTATCTCGTCGTTTCCTGTTTCAAGCTTGTACGCTGGCGAAAGGAGCAAAGTCCACGACATCACCTGCGAGCCAAGGCATGCTGAGCGGCGAATGTGCTGATCGAAGATCGACTATGCTGGGACGCAGGAATGACCAGGGAAAGCAGTCCTGTGCCAGCGCAGCGAGTTCGCAGTGACAAGTACTCCTGGTCTGGCCAAGCATGTCTCCGCTGCCATCTTGACAGGGCTCGTTCATAGATCATCTCGGCACTTGACCAGAGATCTCGCGGCTGCATGAGCGCGCGTGTCCGTCGGGAGCGCCTCAACGGCAATGCTCACAATTGAAACCTTGCGCAAGACCATCAGTATATTCGTTGGTCCCATATCTCAAGTCCAAAGTATAGCAACGCTCTCCTGAAGTGCGATGTCCTCAATCGGTCCCACTGTCCCATGTCAAGTCTCGGCTCGAGGCCAAAAGTGTTACTTCCCGAACATCGACTGGACCGCTGTTTCTTGGACGTATGTTCGTCGATGTGAGGGAGGCAGGAGATACCAGATCAAGTCGATAACAATGTTGCATTGTTGAGAAAGTGAGAACCACAGTGGAAGACGGCATGCCATGCCTCAAACCAGCCCTACGTCGATCATGACGCTTCCTGCATGCCCGCGACAACGTCTGACTCGCCCACCACACTCCAAGAATCACAATCCTTGTCACAAGAGGCAGCGACCTTCGACTCTCTCTTCTTGCCAACCCACGAACAACATGCGACCTCTCCGACCACCACATCCACCATCATTCCCAACCTCACACCCGCCCTGAACCTCACATCCACATCCACATCGACATCAACCATGGCGCCGTCCTCCTCATACTACAGCCACGAAAGCGACGACAGCGAATCCACCCGCCGCACCCGCCGACATCACCGCCCAGCCCGCTCCGCCGACCACCTCCCGCGCCGCGCCCGTCACAGACGTACGGGATCCGCCCCGGCGCCGAATGACAAGAGCAGCAGCACCGCCGCGAACATCGGCAAACTGGCGCTGGGCGTCGTGTTTGTACAACTAGTCTCCACCTGTCTCTCGACGTGGATGCGCAAAAAGGAGGAAGAGAGCGAGATGGAGTATCAGAAGGATCGGAGGCGGGAGTTTGAAAAGGCGAAGATCAAGCGGAGGAGGGCGGAGGAGCGGTGGGAGCGGGAGCAGGAAGATCGAGAGCGCGCGGCGGAGGATGCGAGATGGGAGAGGGAGGTGGTTATCACCGAGGGCAAGAGGATCGCGCCTGCGCCTGAGAGGAGTGAGGTCAGTGATGAGGAGGCTTCTGCGCCGAGGAGGATTGAGGCGCCGCCGGAGTGGGATGGGAGGAGTGAGAGGGCGAAGTCGAGGGGTGGAGAGGGTAAGAGGGCGAGGTCGAGGGGTGGAAGGAGTGAGAGGGCGAGGTCAGGAGCGGCGCGCAGTGAGGGATATAGCTCGGAGGATGAAGATGAGAGGAGGAGATATGCCAGAAGACCGGGGAGGAGTCGATCGAGGCCAGCGGTCGATGTCAGCTGAGGGAGGCAAAGCTTTATACCATGTCGCATTGGCTTGCGGCGTCATTGCATGCGGCGGTGGGTGACTTTGGTCAGGCTATGGCTATACATACGTTACTATCCTCCAGCTCATATGCCGCCTACCTGGTCTCTACCAAATCCCACGATTCCCAGCAATGAGCGACGTTTACTCCAACGACAGCGAAGATCCATGGTCGAGCGACGGCGATCATGACTCCATCTACAGCGACCTCAACCCCGATTCCTCCAGGCATCGCAACGTTGGAGGCCGATCTTCCGACCACAGCGACTACGGAGGTGCACCTGAGCATCCCGGTGGAGCTGCCAAGCACAGGAGACGGAGGAGACGTAGACGGACTTCGCCAACCCGCAGTGACAGCACTGGTTCCAGCCTGGCCAAAGCCGCCGCCTTCATAATCGCCAAAGCAGTATTCAAGTTGATCAAGCCCAAGCTCGACCAGCGTCGACACAGCGGACAGCAAAGGTGAAATCCCAACCCAAGCCCACTCTCTCCCTCCCTCATCGCCATCGCTGACCGCCACGACCAGAATTTACACCGCATCCGACCGCTTCCGAGACCTCCACTCCCCGAACGCCACCTCGCCGTTGGACACCTCCTCTCACTCGACCTCGAACTCGACCTCGCCACCACCACCACCCCGCACCATCCCCACCATCCAAAACCTTAAAAACGTCTCCACCGCCCTCCACCGCTCCCTGCTCTCCCTAACCTCCAAAGCCGACGCCCTGCACCGCAACCTCTCCTCCTCCTCCCCCTCCTCCTCTCCATCATCACCATCACCAGCCTTGAAACAAGAAGGCGCCGAACTCCTCGCGCACTGCAACTCCCTCCGCGAACGGGTGGAGTGTTTCGCGGAGGACGTGGAGGAATTACTGGTGCGAGATGAGAGGGGGAGGAGGAGGGGGGGCGGGGTGAGTGAGGGGTTGGGGGAGTTGTGGAGGAGTGGGGAGGGGTTGAGAGGGAGGGTGGATGGGTTTGTTGAAGTGCAGAGGGGGAGGTTGGGGAGGGGGGTGTTTTTTTTTTGAGTGAGGGTTGATTTTTGTGGTTGCGTGGAGTGGCCTGACTGGGATTTGTTTGGTGTTGGTAACGTGTGAGTCGGCTTTGGAGGGGGATTGGTAGTCTGCTGTTGAAGTAGCACGTGGGTGTTCATTTTCTTCATTCAATCACCTGGAATATTTCACCCTTACTCGTAGAATCTCGGATGTGAATGTAACATGCAAGATGCTGTTTTTCGCTTTCATCTGTCGTCGAATGTCGATGCTGTCTGACACTAATCGCTCCCATCAATGTCCCCAGGACTGGACCTCATCACCCTCATCGCCCTCATCCCGCCAAAACCGCGACACCCACCAACCCAAACCCCCCCGCCACCGCAAACGTCCGCCAAGCATTCAGCTTCCTCCCACCCGCCGCGACACCCTGATTCCCCTGAAACATCACCGTGTCACTCGTCGTCGCGCTCGAACTCGTCCTCGAAGGCGTCACAATCCGCGTCATCGTCGAGGTCACCATCGCTCCTCCACCACCACTACCACCTGCGGATCCTGATCCGCTTGGCGTGATGACCGCCACGCTCGTGACTGTTCTGGGAGGTCCGACGAGACCGCCGTTGCTGGAGGCGTTGGTCACGGTGGGGAGGGATGTCGATGTCGAAGTCGATGTCGATGTCGAGAGGGTCGTGTTGCTACGCGAGCTGGTCGAGAATGTCGACGACAGGATGACCGGACCAGGCCCGGGTGGGACGGACACATTTCCCAAATTCGGCACGTCGCTGACGGAGCCGCGGGTGAGTTCGGTGGATGTGGCGTGGAGGGTGGATGTCACGCCGCCGGTGGCGTTGGCGTCGTAGCCTGGGATGGAGGTGTCGGTGGAATTGCAGATGATGGCGCCGACGGAGACGGTGGGGGTGCTGAGTCGAGCTGGGCGGAATTGTGAGAAGGGTTCACCACCACCGCCGCGATCGGTGAGATTGGAGGGTTGGAAGGGGTAGCAGGTGATGGAGCTGGTGTCTGCGTTTACTGCTCCGGTTAGGTAGAGGGTTGTGACGGTGTCGAGGGAGGAACTTGTGTAGAGGGTCGAGAGGGGGATGGAGAGGGTGGTGTTGGAGAGGTTGTTGCCGGCGCCGGAGGAGGAGGCTTCGACGGTGATGAGGGCGGATGGTGGGGATCGTGCGTTGCTGAGGGTGGTGGCTGCGGTGAGGAGGAGGGTTGTGGTGGTGAGGAAAGGTGTGGTATGACGCCGTTGTTGGGTGTTGTGGTTCGGCATTGTGGCAGAGTTCCTGGTGGGTGGGAGAAGATGGAAGAGATGTCTTCGGCTGCGACTGCTTGCGAGTCGTGCTTGATGTGTTCAAAGAGGAGGTATCGAAAGACGTCTGCGGAGAGTGCCCAACGGAAGAGAAATGTGGTCGATCGAGAGGGATACGGCGGTATGGAATAAATCGAGGGATAGAACTATGATATACGGAGGAAGATTCAGTGGATCTGGACTTCCACCCGCCAGCCAGCCTCCTGCCGTTACTTTGATTGTCATCATCGTGTGACGTTGCATTTGTAGTAAGACATCTCTCAGGTGGACGTTTTATGTGGCGGGGAGGATTGATAATTGAACGACATGCATCAATTTCACACGTCAATAATTGATGACTTTCAATTGAAAAATGGCCGGGAAACGGTTCGCTCGTCCAACACCTCAAACTTCGTGCACGGAAATGTCTTGATCCCAAGAATCCCATCCCATCCCATCCCATTTCGTTCGGCGTAAGAGGTAAAAGGGACCGATATCAAAGATGGACCTGTAGTTGTACGAAGATGACTCATGATTGGCCTGAGGCACCGATGCAACCACATCACTGCGTGACACGGCTCCCGCTGTCTCCATTCAGACCGGTGGATATCGCTCTCGTCTTTGAGATGGAGAAAACAGAGGTGTTGTTTGATTATGTAATGGTTGGTGCCTTAATTTTTGCCTGATCCTCAAGCTCTACCCACTAGTCTAAGGATCAACAGCCGAGAAGTGCTGTTTTGTGAATCTACTAACATTAACACTACTACTATAACCAATATATATTAATCTATTTAATACGATAGATAGAATAGGTAATTGCGATTATAGTAATGTAAGTTTCATATATGCGCGAGGTTAGGTTATCTCAAAATTAATTGTTTATAAAGCCTACCCCTAAGCCGGACCCCTATAGCTAAATTAACTAGCCCTCTATAGATTTACGAATATTACTAATAATACGTTACGGTTAGCGCGTCTATTTACTAAGGTTAAACGAGACATAGTAATTATTCTTTATATAGGAAGTACTAGTAATTTCTAGCTCCTTTAGTCCTAAATAGCCTACTAGCTATAGCTAGCGACGACGACGATATCTTAGAATCTAACCTCGATTTACTAGTAGATACGGATTAACCTTAACACTACTTCTACTAGCAATTGTTAAGCTATACGCGTTACGCTTCGTATAGTATAGCTTATTTTCGAAAATCTACCTTTAAGCCGACCGGATTCGATAATACCGATACTAATAATATACTAATAATACGCTAACAATATACTAACGACTACCGTAATTATCTCGAGACGGTACTACTATTATAGCTAGTTTAGATACCGAGATAGGCGAGTCCTTACCCCTCTCTAATATACTAGATTCTCCGAATACTATCGATAAGGTAGCCTAGTAGATATAAGGCTTAATAAGCGATCCGATCGAGCCTAAGAAGGAGCCCGCGCTCTTAGGTTCTAGAGCGTAGCATTAGCTCTAGTACGAGAAGCGGTTATATAGAGGTTTCTAGTAGAAGGAGGAGGAATAGAAGAGTAATAAATAGAACCTAGAGGGAGAAGAGAATAATAAGGAAGACTATACTAATACCGATACTAATACTAAGCGGCCTTAGCGTATAGACGAAGATAAAGAAGCTCGATAGGTAAAGTAAATAAATAGAGGTACGAATAGTAAGGATATACGGACCGAGAATAAAATAGAAGAAGACGCTAACTCCGATAACGATAATAATATATTACCCTTATATAAGAAGTATAAAGATATCGTAGTATATAGAACGCTAGCTAGTAATTCCACTAGTAATAAAACTAATTCTTACTATTATTAAGTTATATATACGTACCTCCTAATATACGACTATACGTTACGTAAGCGGCATTCGCCGCTACGCTTAGCATCGTATTATCTAGCGACCTTACCTAAGGTCTAGAGCTAGGCTATACCTTAGCTTTCCCTAATAATTACCTCCCTCCTCTAAAGGAGACGTCTCGGCTCCTACGACTATCTTACGTTCAGCCTACTAAGCGTAGGCCTAGTCTTTATCCGGGGCTACTTTCTTTATTAACTTCTTAATATAGCGTTTATATCGTAACGCGCGCTTTGTTTATATATATTAATTGTTACTTACGGCTCTACTACTAGTAGCTATATTTTAGCGGGTCCTTTATAGTTAAGGGCAACCGCTTATAGGTAGGTATTATTAATGTTTTCGCTCGCGAAGTTTTCCTCTACTCTTCTTTAACTTTATTAACGCTCCTCTCCTACGACTAGTACTATAAACTCTAACGATACTTAAGCTTTCCGTAAGCGTACTATATGCCTCTACTATCTCTATAATCTCTTATTAAGAAGTAAGCTTCTAGCTTACGAGCCGCTTATTATATATATATATATCGTAAGTATCTAGTAAGCGAATCGTAATGCCTCTATAAGTATAGCGTACGCCGGCTATCGTACTAACTCTCCCTCTATATACTATTAAGGACCGCTACGGTAAGGTAGTACCGATATACGAGCGCTACCTATACTATACGTACGATAGTATACCGGCTTCCCTCCTTCGACTCTTATAGGTATAGTAAGCTAACCGTATACGTATAGCTAACGAGTAGCTATACGACGGCAATATAACCGCTAGTAATAGGCGTAAATACTAGCGCTATAAGAAGAACAACTATAGCTATAAGACTATCGAGCACCTAGACCTTAAGTTATAGGCGACTCGCCTACTAGAGCTCCGCTCGGAGTATAAGGAGTTCGAGCTAGCTAAGGGCGATATACTATACCTCTAAGCGCGCCTAGAGTTAGTAGGCGCCGACGTCGCCTATACCCTTAAGACTAAGGAGGCGAATAGTAGGAAGCACGTAGGCGGGTTAGCGACCCCTCGTAAGATAGGTATAGGTAGGTCGGTAGGCGAAAGCTCCCGGCCTAACTTCCTTCTTACGTAGGGCGATACCGCTACTACTAATACTATATTCGAGCTCTAGTACGAGGTAAGCTAGCTTCTCGCTTACTTATCGATTACTTTACTAATGCTTTTCGTAGTCTCTCTACCTATAGGGCGCTACTATACCTACTCTCTAGGTAGCCGCCTCCGCCTTCGCCTACGATAGTAGTACTTAGGTAGAGACCCTACCTCGGGGTTTCGAGGATATCGAGGTAGACGAGGAGGGGGAGGATAATACCTAAGCCGGGTAAATAGCCGGCTCTTCCTATAGTTCTAGGCTACTTACCACTAGCGTTATGCCCGCTTATCGCGGCACTAGGGGGTTTTTTCCCTTTTAAATAAAGGCATTTTTCCTCTATGCTTACCTCTTCTATCTCTTCTATCTCTTAGGTCCTTTTATAATAACCTTATCCTTACGTAACTCCTATACTTCTATTAGGTTAGCCGCATCCTCGTATTTCTTAGCTATCTACTAGCTATTATATTCCTTAGGCTAATCCTTCTAGTATACGAAGTAGAACTTCCAATCCTTCGTCGTACCTAAGATCTCCTCGACCTCGTACTCGCCTATTTCGTCTACGATAGGTATACTAGCCTTATAAGACGAACCTAGGCGGTTATGCTATAATTCGAGGTAGCTAACGTAGAACACGTTATAAATACGCGAGTTACTTAGGAGCGCTAGGCGATACGCCTACGATCTAACTACGTCTATTACCCGGAAGGGGCTAACCTATTTAGGTCCTAAGGTCTTCTTAGGCATCTTAAGCTTTAGGTTCTTCGTCGATAGTACGACCTTATTACTAATACTAAACTGCTTTAGCTTATGATTTTTGTCGTAGTACTTCGCCTAAGACTCGGCTACTTTTCTCTAGCGTTCCTTAAGCTTCTCGTATGTCTCCTTTAAGCGTGTTGCTATATTAATTGCTATAGGCGTCCTTCCCCTAGGAATCTCGCCTCGAGATTCCGTAGTAAGGGTAGGATTCTACCTATATATAACGTAGAAGGGACTTATACCTAACGTAGGGTGTTCGCTATTATTATACGTAAATTCCGCCTATACTAACAATTTAGCCTAGTTATCCTAAAACTCGCTACAATAGTAGCATAGGTATTGCTCTAGTGTCTAGTTAGCTCTCTCCGTCTACCCGTCCGTCTATAGATAGAAGGCTATAGATAGCCTACGAGTTATATGCGACTCGTAGTAGAAGTTGCTCTAGAACTAGCTTATAAATAGAGATACTCTATTACTAATAATGCCTCTTAGCACTCTATAGTGCCGTATAACTTTATCTACTAATAGCTTCGTAAGCGTTATAGCTATATAAGTCTTATCCGTTAGGATGTAGATATTTATTTTCGAGTAGTAGTCGACTATTACGAGGATAGTAGTATAAACTCGACCGTCTCTTATACTTAGTAGAAGGTCTATAATAAAGTCTATTAACAACTCTTACTATAGACCGTCCGGTAAGGGAAGCGTATATAACTCGCTATAGGGACGATACCGACGCGCTTTAGACACTTAATAGGTTAGATAGGTAGACACGTATTCTATTACTTCCTCGTCTATACCTAGCTAGAAGTACTTCCTCCTTAGAAGTGCTAATACCTTGGCTTTGCCGAAGTGTCCTACTAGTGCGTTGTTATAATATATACGGATTACCTACTTCCTTAATACGAGGTCGCTAGGTACCTAGAGTTTCTTACCCTTATATAGTAGGCTATCGACTATTAAGAAGTCCGTATACGGTCCTTTTACGAGGTACTTACTATACTCCTCGTCGTGCTTCTATAGTACACTAATTATTCCTTTTAGCATCTTAGATAGTAGTATATAGGCCTACTTATCTAAAACCGCTGTACGTGCGACCCTTATAGGTAACGTAGGTAGGACGCTTGTCCTTAGGACGGCTACTTAGGGAATTAACTTCTACTACTCCTTATAGGTAATAACGATCCT
>JALRMM010000205.1:0-65942 GCA_026122155.1 Zymoseptoria crescenta | reverse complement strand
GAGCTTACGGAGGAACTGTCGACTCTTAGTAACACTATCTCCCTTAAAGTTTCTTAGCTCTTTTAATTTCGGACGTAAGGCTAGGCCCCTCGTAGGCGGTACTCTAGCGCTTAGTAGGCTAGACGTGGACTCGGGAGTCCCGACGCTATCCTAACTAAGCTATCGACGACGATGTTCGATAGAGTCCGCTATAGCGATGGAGCTATTATCTCCTACTCCTAGAGTGCTTCCGTCCGGCGGTTCCACGGCGGCTATACGACGTAACTCCTATACGCGGACGCGAGCGTTACGTAAGCGAAGCGCCGCCGAAAGCCTTGCTACTTCCTAATCTAGCTTATTAATCTCTATCTCTATATCGGGAACCGACATAGCTAATTAATTAGATAGTGCTACCGACCCTTATCGTTCGCTTATAGCTCGCTAAGGAGGAGTAGGTAGCTCGCTAGTAGGTATCTCGTCCGCTATTAGGTTCTATAGACTGCGGGCTCTTAGAGAAGAATTAGAATTGTAAGAAGTATAAAGATATCGCAGTGTATAGAACGCTAGCTAGTGATCCCACTAGTAATGAAACTAATTCTTGCTATTGTTAAGTTGCATATGCGTGCCTTATAATATACGACTATACGTTACGTAAGCGGCATTCGCCGCTACGCTCGGCGTCGTATTATCCACGTATTATTAACGACCTTACCTAAGGTCCAGAGCCAGGCCATGCCTTAGCCTTCCCTAACAGGTAAGAAGCCTAGGAACCTTAACTAGGGAGTAGCCGAAGAGTAGGCGTTTACCTAGCTAAAGTCCGCCTTTACCTTAGCTCTAGTACTTAGGCACTATAAGCCTATAAGGAAGCTAAGGCTAGAGACCGACGCCTTAGGCTACGCGCTAGCGGGAATTATGTTATAAGAGTTCGACTCGTAGTAGCATCCTATCGCCTTTTAGTCGAGAAAGCTAATCCCTACTAAGTGTAACTATAAGGTGCATAACTAAGAGCTACTAGCCGTAGTAGAGTGCTTTAAGTAGTAGCGTCTATACCTCGAAGGCGTACCGTATACGATTTAGGTACTAGTCGACTACGCTAACTTAAAGGGCTTTATATCGGTAAAATAGCTAAATAGTAGATAAGCTCGATAGGCTATCTTTCTAGCGCCCTTCGACTTTATAATTAAACATCGAGCTAGGAAGACTAACCTAGCCGATATACCGTTAAGGCGCCCGGACTATATAACCGAGAAGTAAGCGGTAAGTACGCTACTCCTAACCTTATAGAATAAGTTAGCGTACTAGGCGACCGATAAAGCGGCTAGAGGCGATCCCCTTATAAGGAGGATCGCTATTACCTATAAAGAGGAGTAGAAGTTAATTCTCTAAGTAGCCGTTCTAAGGATAAGTATTCTACCTACGTTACCTATAAGGGTCGTACGTATAGCGGTTTTAGATAAGTAGGCGTATATACTACTATCTAAGATACTAAAAGGAATAATTAGTATACTATAGAGATATAATAAGGAGTATAGGAAGTAGCTCGTAAAGGGACCGTATACGGACTTCTTAATAGTCGATAGCCTACTATATAAGGGTAAGAAACTCTAAGTACCTAGCGAGCTCGTATTAAGGAAGTAGGTAATCCGTATATATTATAACAACGTACTAGCGGGATACTTCGGTAAGGCTAAGGTACTAGCACTTCTAAGAAGGAAGTACTTCTAGCTAGGTATAGATAAGGAAGTAATAGAATACGTATCTACCTATCTAACCTATTAGGTATCTAAAGCGCGTCGGTATCGTCCCTATAGTAAGTTATATACGCTTCCTTTACCGGACGGTCTATAGTAAGAATTGTTAATAGACTTTATTATAGACCTTCCGCTAAGTATAAGAGACGGTCGAGTTTATACTACTATCCTCGTAATAGTCGACCGCTACTCGAAAATAAACATCTATATCCTAACGGATAAGACTTATACGGCTATTACGCTTACGAAACTATTAGTAGATAAAGTTATACGGTACTATAGGGTGCTAAGAGGCATTGTTAGTAATAGGGGGTCTCTATTTACGAGCTAGTTCTAGAGCGACTTTTACTACGAGTTATATATAACTTATAGGCTATCTATAGCCTTCTATCCGTAGACGGACGGATAGACGGAGAGAGCTAACTAGATACTAGAATAATACCTATACTACTATTATAGCGAGTTTTAGGATAACTAGGCTAAGTTGTTAGTATAGGCGGAATTCGTATATAATAATAGCGAACACCCTACGTTAGGTATAAGTCCCTTCTATGTTATATATAGGTGGAATCCTACCCTTACTACGGAATCTCGAGGCGAGATTTCTAGGGGAAGGACGCCCGTAGCAATTAATATAGTAACATGCTTAAAGGAGATATACGAGAAGCTTAAGGAACGCTAGAGAAAAGTAGCCGAGTCTTAAACGAACTACGACAAAAATCATAAGCTAAAGTAGTTTAGTATTAGTAATAAGGTCGTACTATCGACGAAGAACCTAAAGCTCAAGATGCCTAAGAAGACCTTGGGACCTAAATAGGTTAGCCCCTTCTAGGTAATAGACGTAGTTAGATTATAGGCGTATCGCCTAGCGCTCCTAAGTAACTCGCGTATTTATAACGTGTTTTACGTTAGTTACCTCGAACTATAGCGTAACCGCCTAGGTTCGTCTTATAAGGCTAGTATACCTATCGTAGACGAGATAGGTAAGTACGAGGTCGAGGAGGTCTTAAGTATAACGAAGGATCGGAAGTTCTACTTCGTATACTAGAAGGATTAGCCTAAGGAATACGATAGCTAGTAGATAGCTAAGAAGTACGAGGGTACGGCTAACCTAATAGAAGTATAGGAGTTACATAAGAACAAGGTTATTATAAAAGGACCTAAGAGATAGAAGAGGTAGAAGAGGTAAGTATAGAGGAAAAAAGCCTTTATTTAAAAGGGAAAAAACCCCTAGTACTGCGATAAGCGGGCGTAACGCTAGCGGTAAGTAGCCTAGAAGCATAGGAAGAGCTAGCTATTTACCCGGCTTAGGTATCGTTATCCTCTACCTCGATGTCCTCCTAGCCGTAAGGTAGCGTCTCTATCTAAGTACTACTATTATAGACGAAGGTAGCGGTAGCTACCTAGAGGGTAGGCGTAGTAGTACCCTCTAGGTAGAGAGACTATAAAAAGCATTAGTAAAGTAATCGATAAGTAAGCGAGCGGCTAGCTTACCTCGTACTAGAGCTCGAATATAGTATTAGTAGTAGCGGTGTCGCCCTACGTAAGAAGGAGATTAGGTCGGGCGCTTTCGCCTACTAACCTACCTACGCCTATCTTATAAGGGGTCGCTAACCCGCCTACGTACTTCCCGCTATTCGCCTCCTTAATCTTAAGGGTACGACTAACGTCGGCGCCTACCGACTCTAGGCGCTCCTAGAGGTACTATACGTCGTTAGTAGTAAGCTAGTACTTAGCCGCCTTAGCGCGGAGCTCTAGTAGGCGAGTTGCCTATAGCTTAAGGTCTAGATACTCGATAGTCTCGTAGCCGTAGTTATTCTTCTTATAGCGCTAGTACTTACGCTTATTACTAGCGATTATATTACTATCGTATAGCTACTTATTAGCTATACGTATACGGTTAGCTTACTATTAGAGGCTAGTACCTAAGGCTAGCCAGCTTTACCGTCCGACGTCTAACGCCCGACGCCTAATGCCCTATCGAACGTCCGACGACCCGATACCTAACGACCTAATCGGACGTCCGATCCGGTTATATAGAGGCTACGTATACGCTAAGCTACGCTACGTACGCCTTCGACTTATACTCGACGTATCGCTATCGTAGATAGATCTTCCTTTCGGTAGCTTTAGAATTTCATACATTCGGATCTAGACCTTCGTATATAACTTCGGTTTAGACCCTTACATTTTCTAAAGCTTAATATCGAATAGCTACCCTAATGGAAATACCGCCTAAATTTTAGGAACTAATACGAGTAGAAATAGCTCGAATCTAAGAAGAATTCTAGACCCAACTCGTAACAAACGATGCGTAACATCTCGAACGATACTAGGCTATAGAAGTAGCTAAACGTGAGCTCGAAAGATAGCTCGCTATCGCTAGAAAACAACGAGGAGAACTAATACCCGAAGCGAGTAGCTCGACTCTCGCTACTCTAGAAACGACTATAACGACTACGATATATAACGACGACGCCCCTCGCCGCCTAAAGGAGCGTATTCCTACGCTACGAACCTTTAGTAGTAAACGATCGGAATAGGAAGATTAGCATCTCGCTACGTAAGCTAAACTAGCTATCGATAAAGATGCTATCGGCGACGACTTCGACTAATTCCTCTACCTTACGAGTAGACTCGACGATAGTATAGTAAGAATAGTAAGGACAATAATCTAGAATGCCCTCGAGAAACGAAACGGGAACGTAAGGGAATTCCTCCGGTACCTAAACGGTATATACGGCGATACGAACTAATAACGACGAGCTCTTTAAACTCTCTCTCGGATCTAATAACGCGACAACGAACCTATTACTACCTACCTTCCTCGCTTTAAAATAGTCCTTATAAACGCCGGACTATCCGATACCCTTTCGTAAGACGAGCTGAATCTAAAAGAGGAGAGTATTCGGATTACTCTTCTTAAGAACTCTCTTAACGACGAAATAAAGAGGGCCCTACTTCTATTCGCTTTAAACCCGCCGGATAGGTACTCGACCTTTATAAAGAACCTCCTAACTATCGGTAGGTCGATTATAAATCTTCGTTCTCGGTCGAACTTTTCTACGCCCTTTACCTCCTAGGCGACCCTACCGACGATAGGGTCGTAGGCGACCCTACTACGAGCGACCCTATCGTAAGAAGTAAAAGACGAAATGGATTAGGAACCGACTCGGTCTAACCGAGTCGACTTCGGCTAGAAAGAGAAGAAGAGGGTAAAGTAGGTTATAAAGGATACGATATAAGCCTAGAGAGAATAAGGCCTCTATCTTCGCTACGGAATAAAAGGACATCTTATTACCGATTATATATACCTTACTACGAGAAACCCGAACGCTATATAAGCTACGGTAAGTAAGGTTAGCTCTCGCGAGGTACGAGAAGCCCTTCCGGAAGAAGAAGAAGAAGATCCAGCGTCGGAAAACGAGTAGCCTCTACGATAAGACGTCCGTAGAGGTAATGTTAGGTATAAGTAGAAATAGAATAGAACCTCTTTTAAAAGACTAAAATAGAACGCTCTCTCTTCTATACTTCTACTATTATTAACGACGACGTACTTTAATTCTCTCTTATCGATAACGGTAGCTAATCGTACTATTTAATAAACGAACGGTTAGCTAAGAAACTCCGGCTCCCGTAGGTCCCTATCCCAAGGCGTAAGGTCGTTAGCGTATAAGGAACCCCGTCGTAAGAGAAAGAAATTTCTTTCGTAACGAGGTTTTCTCTCGATATCGGTAGGTATAAGTCGACTACTTTTACCTACGCTATCCCGGACCTTTAAGAAGACCTTATCCTTAGGAGACCCTACCTTTTCTACGAAAACGCATAGGTTATCGAATTAACGAATTGCCTCGAGTTCCTCCTCGACGGGTTTTCGATCCCTTATAAGAAACGGCCGGTAGGCTCTACGACGGCTAAGGCTATTAGTAGAGCCGCCTTTGGATTCCTCGCCCGGTTATCTCGTAAGAGAGACGTATCTCTCTTTACTACCTCGCTAGAAGATATCGAGAAGGCGCTATAGATAAAGAAAGCCCTTACTCGAGACGAGATTATCGAGCGACTTCCTAAGTATTACCGTCCCCGGATATGCGCCTTTATCTAGGAAGGAGAGTAGTAACCGCCGTATCGACCCGGATTCGACTACGAGATTCCTCTTACTACCGATAGTACTAGGAAACTAAACGAACCGCCTTAGGGCCCTCTATATAATATAACCCGGGACGAGCTCTTAGTCCTACGAAAAGAACTATACTCCCTCCTCGAGAAGGGTTATATCCGGTATAGTAAGTCTCCTACCGCTATACCTATTCTCTTTACTAAGAAGCCTAGCGGTAGCCTCCGTTTCTATATTAACTATCGTGGCCTTAACGCTATTATATTAAAAGACTGTTTCCCTCTTCCGCTAATCCGAGAGACACTTACTACTCTTAGTAAGGCTAAGTAGCTTACTAAACTCGACGTATCTACTACGTTTTATCGGATTCGTATCGCTAAGGGCGAAGAGTAGAAGACTACGTTCCGTACTCGTTACGGCCTTTTCGAATAGAATGTTTGCCCTTTCGGACTTACTAGTACACCGGCTACGTTCTAGCGGTACCTAAACTAGATTTTATAGGACCTACTCGACGACTTCTATATAGTATATATCGACGACATTCTAATCTTCTCGTCTAGTACTCTTACCGATTACCGCGAGAAGGTTACGTAAGTTCTATAGCGTATCGAAGATAGCGAACTTATCTTAGATATCTCGAAGTACGAGTTCGAGACTCGTACTACGAAGTATCTTAGACATATTATCGATATAGGCGTTGGCGTACGAATGGATCCTACGAAGGTATAGGCTATTCGGGACTAGAATAGGCCTCTTACTATCCGTAGAGTCCGCTTCTTCCTCGGTTTTGCTAATTACTACTAGATGTTTATCCGGAAGTATAGCGACCTCGTATAGCCCCTTACCGATTTGACGAAGAAGGCTATAGGCTTCCGTTAGGGAGAAGAGTAAGATAAAGCTTTCGAGGTAGTTAAGGTCGCTTTTATCTATAGTCCGGTTCTCGCTAGCTACGATCCCGATAGGAAGATACGAGTAGAGCCTAACTCCTCGGGTTAGGCTACTAGCGGCGTACTATACTAATTCGATACGACTTTACGGACCTAGCGACCTATAGCGTTCTTTTCGTAGCGATATACTCTCGTAGAGATTAACTACGACATCCACGATAAGGAACTCTTAGCTATTATTAAGTACCTTAAGGAATGGAACTCGGAGCTATACGGACTCTAGTACGAATTTGAGGTTCTTATAGACTATAAGAACCTCGAGCCTTTGTTTATTAAGAAGTCTCTTAACGAACGATAAATTCGCTAGAGCGAGTTCCTTATACCCTTCCGTATATCGCTAGTATATCGGCCTAAACGAGAGGCTACTATTCCTAACGTACTTTCCCGCTAGGAATAGGACGTACCGAAAGACGATTCCGATAGTAGGCTCTAGAGTCGAGAAGGGATCCTTCTCGACCCTAGCCTAAAAGCCTTCCCTACTACGATCTCTACGCCTACTTCTCCTTTTCCGGACGATACTACGCTATCGTAGCTCTAGAGCGACGCTTTCTCTTTACTATACGGCAACGACTACTTACGGGTACTCGAAGCTATCGAATAAGGATAACGAGTATTCCCATCGGAGCTTAAGCTTAAGCTCTCGATAGGGGAGTACGGTATATAGAACGGGTTCCTTCGTTTTCGCGAACGTATTTAGTTACTACTTTTCGAACCTCTTACTACGAGAGTTATTTAGACAATATACGACTCTATACTTAGAGGGCATGCCGGACGGGATGCTACGATCGACTTCCTTTCTCGGTAGTTTTTTTAGCCGGGTATAAATGCGGAAGTGTATCGCTTTATACGGAATTGCGCTACTTACGGATAGACGACTATCTAGAGGGAAAAACGCCGCGGACTCTTACGTCCCTTACCGATTGAACCCTATACGCTAAGCTACGCTATATACGCCTTCGACTTATACTCGACGTATCGCTATCGTAGATAGATCTTCCTTTCGGTAGCTTTAGAATTTTATATATTCGGATCTAGACCTTCGTATATAACTTCGGTTCGGACCCTTATACTTACTATACCTATAAGAATCGAAGGAGGGAAGCTAGTATACTATTATACGTATAGTATAGGTAGCGCTTATATATCGGTACTACCTTACTATAGCGGTCCTCGATAGTACGTAGAGGGAGAGTTAGTATAACGGCTAGCGTACGCTATATATATAGAGGCATTACGAGTCGCTTACTAGATGCTTACGATATATATATATACGAGGAGCGGCTCGTAAGCTAGAAGCTTACTTCTTAATAAGAGGTTATAGAGGCGTACGGTACGCTTACGGAGAGCTTAAGTATTATTAGAGATTATAGTACTATTCGTAGAAGAGGAGCGTTAATAAAGTTAAAGAAGAAGAGAGGAAAACTACGCGAGCGAAAACATTAATAATACCTACCTATAAGCGGTTACCCTTAACTATAAAGGACCCGCTAAAACATAGCTACTAGTAGTAGAGCCGTAAGTAATAATTAACATATATAAATAAGTGCGCGTTACGATGTAAACGCTATACTAAGAAACTAATAAAGAAAGTAGCCCCGGATAAGGACTAGGCCTACGCTTAGTAGGCTAAACGTAAGACGGTCGTAGGAGCTAAGACGTCTCTTTTAGAGAAGGGAGATAATTATTAGGGAAAGCTAAGGCATAGCCTAGCTCTAGACCTTAGGTAAGGTCGTTAGATAATACGGCGCTAAGCGTAGTAGCGAATACTACTTACGTAACGTATAGTCGTATATTAGGAGGTACGCGAATATAACTTAATAATAGTAAGAATTAGTTTTATTACTAGTAGGATTACTAGCTAGCGTTCTATATACTACGATATCTTTATACTTCTTATAAAGTAGTATATCGAGCGCCTTAAGGCTATCTACGTTATAGCTATTAAGGAGTTAGTTAACGTATACTTCTTAAGAAAGGTAGATAGCCTTTTTAGTACGGTTACGTATAATATAATAACTAAGATAAAACGATAGTTTACTAAGGCATTTTATCTTAAACTACGCGGTTAGCACCCCCTTAGTTTCGATAATTATAGTAGTTATTAGCGTAGCTAAAATAAGGTCGTTAACGTAGACCGCTAGGATCGCCTTTATAATACGATACTAGTAGATATATAGATCTAAGAGTAGCGGTTTAAAGCCCTTATTATTAAGGAAGAGCGTAAGCTACTATTACTATAGTATTAGTAACTACTTAAGGCCGTAGAGTAACTTTAGTAGAAGGTATATAAGCGGTTGTCCGTCCGTATTAAACTAAGTAAAGCTATAAGGCTACTCTACGAAGATTGCGAACTCCTTTATTAGTATGTTAAGGAATATAGTAATAATAACGTATTGCCGCGCTTTAAGGTCGTAGTAAGTAATAATAGTTATTAGTACCTTAATTAATGCCGCCTTAGTAGTTACTATATAGGTTTCCTTATAGTTAATGCCTTATTATTAACTAATTCCTTTAACTACCTATCGGCTCTTATAGATAAGTTTCTTAAGGGTTATAGCCTTCTTAACCTTCTTAACCTATCGTCCTTTAAGGACCTTCGCGTTATTATTTACCTTAAAACTACTATCTTTAAGTGCGGTAATTATATCCTTCTATAGTAACTACCTTACTAGTCGCTACGTACCGTTCTTATAGAGGCTATCTATCTCTTTCTACCTCGCCGCCTACTATAAGGGTGCTTCTTTAGGCGTATAAGCTACTAGGGTTTTAGCGGTATTAAGCAATTCGGTAAGGTAGGTAAGTATGTAATACGGCTAGATAGAAGGCTCTATATCGGCTAGTTAACTCTTCTAGCTCTAATTATCGAGAGCTTTCTAAGAGGGTTGTTTAGTACGTATACTTTTATATAGTAGTAGTATATTCGGAGTAGCGGTTATTAGTAGAGCGGTACTCGCTAGTAGAGTAGTACTCGCTAGCGAAGTAGTAGTCGTTAGTAGTGCTAGAGGTGTTAGTTCTATTATAGTTCCACCCCCTAAAGTAATGCCTTTATTATTAGTATTATCGCTAGTAACTTTAATTAGTACGTAGTCCTTATTAGGTATATTAAAGTACGCTTCGTCGAATATAACGTTTACTAATCGTACTACCTTATATTTAGAGAGTAGGTAGACCTTATATATATTGTCTCCTTCGAAGCTAACGAGTCTACTAGTAGTTGCCCTATCTTTAAACTTGTTACTACGTGTTACCTCTTAATTTAGTACGAAAGCGGTATAGCTAAAGATACGAAGGTTACCGATATATAGCTTAGTTCGTAGCTACTTAAAGTGTTTAGCTAGTACTTAATAGGGCAAATTTCCTTTTAATGCTAGTAATAGTGTCCTCTTAATAATATAGACCGCTACTTTAACTACTAATTACTAATACGCCTTACCGAGTTTTCTACGGCTTAAGAGTTTTCGAGCTAATATATATACGAGGTAGTTTAATACCTCTATTTGTCTATTACTCTCGGAGTTCTTTAGTATAGTAATAACTAGTTTAATGCTATTGTTAGTATAGAAGTTAATTAGCTTGTTTCCGCTAAACTTACGACCTCTATTAATATAAAGAGTCTAGATATTTCTTCCTATACGGTTCTTTACCTAGGCGTTAAGCTCTTAACTAGACTTGAATACGCTATCCTTTATAGGGTAGAAGGCTACTCGCGGTGCCTTTAATAAGGCGCATGCTATGTTAGTAAAGTACTTCTTAGTTAGCCTAGTATCGCTACTTACGGTAACAACGTCTACGTTCTAATAAGTAAGTAGTAGCTTATACTACTATCGGATTAAACGCGGCTCTTAATGCGTTTTGCGTCGAATTTCCTATAGTTATAATAGACGCTATTAAGTTCTCTCGAGCCCTTAATAATTATACCTTCGGTGCCCTTCTTAATAAGGTCTACCTTCCCTTTAGGGAAATAGCTAAAGTAGTTATACTAAACCTATACGCTCTCCTTTAATAGATAGAGGATATAAGAGCTAGCATTCGCTTACTATTACTATACGAGCACTAGCTAAGGGATACTAACCTTAGTAACTATATTAGCGACTACTATATCCTTAGTAAATAGTATATTATTATCGTTATAATAGAAGAGGCCCTTCTTCTTAAGCTTCTCGGTTAATAGTAGATTAGCCCTTAGGCTATATATAAATAGTACGGTAGTAAACTTAACTATATCTACATAGCTATTACCTTAGAGCTTTAGCTTAATAGAGCCTAGCGTAGTTACCTTTAATACGCCCTTACCGAAGTTTACTATTATATCGACGGCTATAATATCCGTTATACTATTATAGTCGTTCGTAAAGTACGATAAGGAGCCGGAGTCGATATACTATATATCGCTATTCTCGGTTATATATAGGAGTTCGACTATCTACTTAGTAATATACTTAGTAGCTAAGAACGAGAAGTCCCCGCTAGTTATAGTTATAGTATAAGCGCTTAACGCCTTCTTTAATATCTATAGTAGAAGTTTCTTCTTATATTCCTTTAGCTTATAGCTACTCTTATTATAACTAAACTTTAGTGTCTAATCTACTAGTTATTATTTAGGGTAGAGATAGCGGCATTTATTAGCATTATACTAGGTAGAGCTATAGTGAGTGTACTTCTTATTAGAGTCCTTATCGTTATTATTTAGCTTCGTTAATAGCCTATTACTATTACCGTTACCGTTGCCGTTTTAGCGACACTTAGACCTAATAAAGTTAGCTAAATCGATTAAGCTCTATACTCGTTGTTTATTAAGGAGTCTAGCGGTTACGTCGTCTAGTTTAGAGAGGCTTTCTTTATTAGTAGCGCTACGTATACGTTCGCGTAGGTTAGTAGTAAAGGCGTTATAGAATAGAGGGACTAGTATAATAAACTAGTATAGCTAAATAGCTTTATCGACTTCTAGCTTTACTTCCTTTATATTAGTATATACGCTCTTATATACGCCTATAAACTAATTAATGTTCTTTCTATCGAATAAGAGCTATTACTACTCTTAGTACTTGCTAAACTAATATACTATACTAGAGGGCTTATATTTAGCCTTAAGATAATCCTATACTTCTTTTACTAATATAAAATGTTTAAGATCTAGTATAATATCCTTTAATACTAATTAAACTAGTACTCTACGAGCCTTTTAGTAGTTTATGTTATACTTATTAGTGCGGTCGAGGAAGTCTTTATTATCCTCGTCCTTCTTTTTAACTAGTATCTTACGCTCGCCGTTAAGGTAGGTCTATAGACCCTTACCTTAAAGGAGAGCATTAATTTTAATAGACTAGGCCTTATAATTCTCCTAACCTTTTAGCTACTCTACCTTCTTATTAGTTATCTTTAGTAACGTCTTAGTATAGGGGTTTTTTTAATAAAGGAATAGAGATAAGATATTTAATAAGATAAGAGCGATACGTAACTTCGTACGCTACTTAATACTTATCTTAGATAGCTTAGTGTTAGTAGTAGGTACGCCGTAGATGCGCGACCGGGCTTATAACTACTTAATTCTAAGGAACGATATTAGTGTTTATATATATATTGTTCGTTTAGCTAAAAGGAAGCTAAAAAGAAGAAAGAAGGATCTATATATAGGTATAGGTAAATATTTACCTAAGGTATAAACATTCGGCTATATTCTAAATATTATTATAGGTAGCTATCTAAGAAGGTGTCGAAAGGACAAAGGTATATAAATTTTGCTTAGTTAGGTTATTAATACCTTAGGCCGTCTATATACTTCCGTCTATATAGTAAAACCTATATATAGCGCTAGCGTAGGCGGAAGCTTATAATATTACTATATTAAGGATATCGCTATCGAAAATACCTTCTATTATCTAAAAAGCTAATCTTAGCGCTTAGTAAAGCCTTTACGGCCCTAGCTAGGGCCCTAGTAGGTTCTAAAAGGGGATAAAGCTAGGGCCGGACTACCTATTTTAATAGCCTCTATATAGCGTTACTACTAAGATTCCCGAAAATCGTATTACTATATCGCTATATCGCTATAGCCTACTAAAACTCGCCGCTATACGTAGGTTATTATAGCCGGAATATTCCTCGTAGGCGGGTTTTACTATATCTAACTATGTTGGAAGAGGTTATAACTGGAAATTATAGTCCAAGGCTAGTCTATCTTCGTATCGAAAAGAGCGAAAGAATCGCTAGATATTCCAACATTGGAATCCGACAGGACGACGTCGGCATCTCCCTTCGACGTGCTGACCCGACAATTTCAAAGCCCGTCGTCTGCGGTATTCTATTTCTAGCCTTAGGCATGAAATTGGCGCGCTTGCGGAGCTAGAACTAACGGAGGTACTCCCGAGCAACGCCAATGTCGACTGGACGATGATACCGACGACACGTCTTGACTTTGCGAGAGGTAAGGAGTTTTCTCTCTGCATTCATCGCCTCGGCCGACCGTCTACCTCATCCTCCAAGTGCCGCAATGGGGAATGTACAGCTTCTTGGGCGACTCGTCACCAAAAGGGCTTCGAGGACATGCCTCACACCGCACGATTCTCTACAAACACAGTCGCAGATCATCGCAAGATTCTGCTCCCAGTGGACATCACGGACGCTTCCATCACACCTCTCCCGCCAGAAGCCTCGCATAACACGGCAAAGACTCGCGACGAGACAGCTATCCAGCTCGCCGCAGTCCTGTCGTTCACTTCAGCACGGAGGAACCGCTCCTACGACCGTCGAAGTCCACGGCCGCGAAGTGGCCAGCATCGCCGCCAGCGTACGAGGTTTCTACGACCGCAAAGAGAAGTTCAGAATCGCACATGGCTCCACAAATAGCACGAGGAAGTCTACCAAAGACCCGAGAAAGCTCGTGGACACAAGCAGATTGAACCATGTCGTCAAGGTGGATACCGTGAAGAAGACGGCGCTCGTGGAGCCGAACGTACCGATGGATCGCTTGGTAGAGGAACTGTTGAAACATGGCCTCGTCCCACCGGTGGTCATGGAGTTTCCAGGCATCACAGTGGGTGGAGGCTACAATGGTACTTCTGGAGAAAGTAGCTCTTTCAAACACGGCTTCTTTGACCGCACTCTCAACTCTGTCGAGATGGTGCTCGCCAATGGTGAAGTTGTCACATTGTCCGAGAACGAGCGTGCAGACCTCTTTCGTGGTGCAGCAGGTGCAGTCGGCACGATGGGCGTCACAACGATGGTTGAGCTCCAACTACACACTGCTACTAAATTCGTGGAGATCACCTATCACCCTGTGCTCAGCATGCAAGACGCGATTGAAAAGCTCCAGGACTTTACGTCCAAGCCAGATGAGCATGATTATGTAGATGGGATCATGTTCTCCCAGACCAGCGGAGCCATCGTGACAGGCAAGATGACAGACACCTCCACGTCTCCCATCCAGCGATTCAGTGATGCGAAAGATCCATGGTTCTACCTCCATGTTCAAGACAAAATCTCTCGTTCCGACAAACCAACCTCCGAGGCAGTCCCGCTCCCAGACTACCTCTTCCGCTACGATCGCGGCGGCTTTTGGGTAGGGAAAGGCGCGTTTGATTACTTCCCTGGCGTGCCGTTCAACAACTGGACTCGCTGGTTTCTGGACGACTTCCTCCACACGCGAATGCTCTACAACGCCCTGCACTCCAGTGGACGCTCAGAGCAGATGATCGTGCAAGATCTGGCACTGCCATACCACACTGCTACGGAATTCGTCGAGAGAATGGATCGGCTGACTGGAATCTGGCCGCTATGGTTATGCCCGCTCAAGCAGAACACTGGCAAGACGATGCATCCTCACTTCAAGGCGGACGAAGCCAAACCGCAGGACCTGCTGAACATCGGTCTGTGGGGTCGCTCGCCTCCTCCGCAGACGTCAGAATCTTTCATCGCGACCAATCGTGCGATTGAAGATACCCTCCAAGAGTTGGGCGGCATGAAGTGGTTGTATGCTCAGACGTACTTTCCCGAGGACAAGTTCTGGGAGGACTTTGACCGGGACTGGTACGATGGACTGCGACAGAAATATCAAGCCACAACGCTGCCGACGGTGTATGAGAAGGTCCGTGTGGATGTGGAGGCGGAACGAAAGGCGAGAGAGACCAGGTCATGGACTCAGAGGGTGAGAGAGATGTGGCCATTTGCGGGGTTGTATGGCTTGAGGCAGAGCATTCGGAGTCGGGATTACATGAAGGCCAGGGAGGCTACGTGGAAGGATTGGGTGCCGAGGGAGTGAGAACTAGAAGGCGCCAGCACTTGCTAGGATGGTGCTTCCTCTTCAAGGATGATTCTGAACTCAGGCAGGTGCCGGAATGGACGACCAGGAAATCCACTGTTGATGAGTGTTGACTTGCGAATCGAGAGCACGAGGTCTAATCGGAGCTCAAACCCCGCACGCACGCGGCTGATATTAGCCCGGAGATGTCGGAATCGTGTCTGCAGAAAACCGGACATCAGTTTTTGGTTTTGGTCAAGAGCCTGTAGTAGAATAGAGGACATCGAACCCGTCGCGCAAGCTCGTGCTCTCGACTCTTGACACTGGCCAGCCAACACCCTGCTGAGCCTGCCCGTCCTGTCCGAATTAGCCGTCTTTTAGAGGTCGACGCTCAAGAAGAGACGCTCCGCCGTCCACTCTGCGGGATCGTGATATTCGAGACGTTCCCCGAGACGCCTTGCTATGCAGGTCAACTGCGTTGGAGCTCCCCGAACTGTCTCCTAAACCGCGATGGCCCAGAATCGATGGCATTCGACAATCTGTCAGCCGATTAGAACTAGCTTTCCCGGCGCACCCGGGATAGTTCTATGCACAGACTCCGGACCAAAAGCATGAAGCATTGCTGTCGCATTGGCTGAACTGGAAGCACGATTGAACGGCTCCACGGTGAGCTCTCTAAGTAATAATTGAGGTGATTAATTAGTTTACTAACTAGCTATTAACACGAATAAAAGGTGTAATCTTTTCTCTTGCCAAGAAGTTACCTGACTATTGTTATGTAATCTTAGAAATGCAACACACCCCTTTAGCAATAGCAGAAGTCTTTAGCTTCTCTAATTCTAGTATTAGTATATTATAAGTAGCGATATTATAAGTGTCTGAGTTAGTATTTACCTGCACTAATTATCTAACTCTATATCTAAGGTAAATTGTCCTTATTTAGTTGTTAGTGTACTATTTTTTTATAACATTTAGTAGTGAATTTTCGATTCCCCTAATAGTTAGGCGGCTCTAGATAGATTATAAGCATTTACAAGCTCTTAGGATTAATTACTAGACTACTAGGTATAAATAACTACCTACTGTTAATAACTTACTAATTCCTTAATTATAGAGTTAGTCTTAGTTTAAGAGAGCTATCTTTGCTCTTAAACCTCGCTCTCTTTTTCTTTCTATACTACTTAACAACTCTTAATTCGAACTGCGCCCTTAAGCTCCTCTAAGTATTAGATATATAAAAAGCTCCTCTAACTATTAGATATAAGCTTTCTTCCCTCTTTATAGTACTTAGAACTTCTAAAGAGTTCTTTAAGACTTCCTCCTAATAGGAAATATTTAAAATGTCTTCTATAGTCGATGCTATACGTCGTACTAGAGGAAATGTTAAGGCTGTTATTACTAGAAATGTTATTAGAGGCGGCTCTAGCTCTAGCTCTAGAGGTAATCCTCCTAAGAAGCTAAACTATCCTAACAAGAAGCGTGCTAGCATAAGTTAGGGTAGGCATAAAAACATCTTAGACTAGATCTAGGCTACTATCTTTAGTAAGCGTAATGCTAAGATTAAGGCTAAGAAGCTAAAGCTATTCTATAACAGCTAGCGTAAACTAGCTAGTAATAGTATAATGCCTACTATTATTACTATAAGTAAAGGTCTTAGAAAAGGCTTTTAAGGCATTAGTAATAAGCTTCTCTTCCTAGAGGATAATAGCAACAAGCTTAATGCAATCTCTAATACTATAGCTCGTTAGATTCTAAGGCTTCCAACTCCTCTATCTTTTAATCCTTATACTAGACTAAATCGCCTTCCTATAATCTTTAGATCTCTATTAGAAAGCCGTAAGGATTCTACTTCTTTTTCTAGGGTCCCTTATAAGAAGGGCTGTAGTACTACTAATAGTATATTCTCTAGCTACTTTAGGGTAACTAATAGCAATAGAGAGTACCTCTTTAGCGGCTTCTATACTAACTACCTCTACTAGAATTAGCACAACAAGTATAGGTTCTCTAATACTAAGTCTAGCCCCTCTCGCTCTAGGGCTCGATCTATAACTCTAGCTTCTATTAATAATATACCTACTGGAAATTGCATAGTCGAGATTAACTCTAATTAATTTGTTAGTCCCTCTACTAATCTCTCTTTCTCTTCTAACACTAATGCTACTAGTCGCAATAATAAGCGTTCTAGATAGCTTATAGCTAACCTTAATATTAGCTTTTCCTTCCGTCGCTCTAATAACCTTTAGAGCTTTATTAGACGTATTCGTGCTACTCTAGAGGAAGTAGAGGAGATCCTAGATACTAAGGAGGCATCTCTAAAGGACTTAGATAAGAATATAGAGGATGCTTAATCTAGAATTTAGGATAACTTAGGAGTAGTTCGAAGAGTAACTAAAAAGCCTAGGAGTTAATTTCTTGCTTATCTTTGCCTATAGTTTAGAACGTTGCCTCTTAGAGGCTAAAAAGCATTAGTTTTTAGTATAGTATTAGAGTTTAGGATTGCGATAGAATGCTTTTAGGAAGCTTTAGGATTAATTAGAGAGAGTAGAAGGCACTAGTATTAAAGCCTCCTCCCCTAATCTAAGAGTCTACTACTTCTAGTTTCCTAGTCTATCCTACCCTAATAACGAATTCTTTAATAATTTTTAAAGGTGTATAGGTAGGCTCTAGGAAGATTGTCTTTGCTTCTTTAATAGATCCTCCTAAGTAGTTAATACTAGGACAAAATAAAGGTCGGCTTCTATTAAATTTCTCCTCTAGTATCTAGTATATTATTAATTTCTGTAGCTTCTAAAAAGTTTCTCTACTGCATTTTAAGGAAGTAAGGTTAACTAATTGCTAAATCCGGTTATTGTAGAAGTCTAGTATAGTAGGTCTAGAATCCGGGGAAATTTAACCTTATCTCCTATCTAGCTTTACTTCTAACTTAGCTTTCTTAGTCTTAATTAATCTATAAAGGTCTTGTACTACTAAGGTCTAAGTATCTTAGTAAGACTATCTACTAGCATCTCTTGTGTTTAAAGCTATTAAATATTAATCCTTCCTTACTCGTATTCCTAATAAAGCTAACACTAATAAATGTTAACATAACGAAGTTTAGTGTTAAGCTTTCCTACTTTAGACTATATAATCCTTAGAGTCTACTTATTATTATAGAAGAGTGTTAGTATTCTTTTATTAAGTTGCAGACTAATGTCTTAAAAGAGTCTTTACTACTAGATTAACTCTAATCTAGCGTATAAAGCTATAAGGAGTTCGGCTTCTATACTAGACTTTATTACTATACTTTATCTATATACTTGCTAATTAAGAAGACCTCTAAATAGTATAAATAGCTATCCTTCTAAGGACTTTCTGCTTGCTATATTATCTCTAAAGGAAGTATCTAATGTTGTAAAGAACTTATAGTTATACTAGTAAGCCTAAACTTCTTCCTCCTTAGGATTAAATGTAGAATATTTAAGATAGTACTCCTTTATCTAAAGTAAGAACTTATAACAGCACCGCTAAGGACTGCTATAAGGATTACTACTAAAGGTAGTAATCCGGGTCGAGTAAAGTTATCCTTCGGTTATATAACTAAGGAGGTAACGAATGCTTAGCGTATACCTACTATATATAAGGCGAAGGGCTTACGCTCGTACATTAAATTCTATAAGAATTAGTCTTACCTTTTATCTAGTGGATATTAGGCGTTCCTTACATTGCTATAGACCCTATCGCCTTTATAGGACGCGCGCGTACGTAGCGAGTCCTTGTTAGGTTCTATTAGAGTAATTAGTACATCTTATAGAAGCTATCTTAAAGGCTCTTACGCTTAGGCTATATAGGTCGCTATCTCTTTCGAGGCTCCGATAACTACGCCGACTTATTAGGTAGGACTAAACCTAAGCCGGGGGAGTCGCGCGAGCGTACCTTAGGTTCGCGGGTTATACTAAATCGGTATACTATAATCTAATTAGCATAGGCTAGAGATAATTATAGCTACGCTTACCTATCGAGTCGTTCGTTAGAGTATCTATAATACGTAGGCTAGGCCGCTTAGGAGGCTTCTACGCCTAGGACGAGCGATCTAGAGGGTTATTATACTACTTAGCTATCGGTATAGTAGTCTTACTACTTTAACGGCTAGATTAAGCGAGATCTCTCTTAGCTAGAGGAGCGGAAACGGCGCGAAACTATCGAGGAGGTAGTATAGTTTTATCGAGCTCTAATAAGAGCTAACGCTCGGCCGAGGAAGGATTAGATATACTTATAATACACCGTATACGGTATGCGAAGTCCAAGCGAGAGTAATGCGAAGGTAGTAGTGTCTAAGAAAGTTAGCTCTAAAAAATAGAGGGTAAATAAGTATAGAGACTTACCGTCGCCTAGACGACCTCGATCTACTATGTTTATTAATGTTGTTGTTAATAAGTTATAAATATATTAAACGGAAGTAGATGTTATAGAAGCAATGTCTATAGTAGTCGGCATAGATATATATACGCTACCGCCGGGCTAACTAATAAGTTACCGGATACGTATATACGAGCTTATACTATATAACATACGAAGTAATCGCGAAGTAATTACGAAGTAAGCCTACTAAATCCCCTATAAGCGCGCCGAGGACGACGCTTATAAGGAGAGGAGGCAATTATAATAGCACCGCTAAGGACTACTATAAGGATTACTACTAAAGGTAGTAATCCGGGTCGAGTAAAGTTATCCTTCGGTTATATAACTAAGGAGGTGACGAATACTTAGCGCATACCTACCGTATATAAGGCGAAGGGCTTACGCTCGCATATTAAATTCTATAAGAATTAGTCTTACCTTTTATCTAGTGGATATTAGGCGTTCCTTACATTGCTATAGACCCTATCGCCTTTATAGAACTTAATATAATGCTCTAACGCCTTAAAATATTTAGGCGTAGGATTCTAAAGAAATTAAGAGAGGATAGATATAGCCTTTACAATATTAGGTCGTATCTATATTGCCGCCTAGTTAAGAGATCCTACTCTCTTCTAGTATCCGAGGATTTAACTCTAGGACGCTTATACCCCTTTAGGTGCCTTAATCCCCTTAAAATTGTATAGGAGTAGAGACTTAATATAATATCTAATCTAATTGCCTTCTTTATCTTTAACTCTAATATTAAATTTAGCAGTAATCTTCTTAAAGTATGCCTATTAGGAGAGCTAGAGTTTTCCTTAGAGTCGGTCTCTAATTACTTTAATCCTAACAAACTACTTAAGTTAACCTAGATTATTTATGTCGTGCTTATTATAGAGTCTCTACTTAAACTCCTAAGCTACGGCTTTATCTCTTAGATAGTATAAGAGAACGATATTATCTATATAGTAGAAAACTAGAAGCTTCTAATTATTACTAATGTAGAGACAGTCTATGTTCTATATTAGACGAAGTCTAAGCTCTTTAAGGGTCGTACTAAAGTAACTTGCCTAGAGCATTAGAGATTCCTTTAGTCCGTATAGAGCTCTTAATAGCTTAAGTACTTTTCCTTTCTTCTTAAACCCCTCTAGGTACTAAGTATATATAGTGTATAGCAACTTAGTATTTAGAAAGGCAAGTACTATATCTAGCTGCTCTGCTTCGTACCTAAACCTTATATAGATAGCTATTATTAGTCTAAAGACCTTAGCTATAAGGGTAGAAGCATATATGTTAAGTTCTATAGTCTAGAGATCTCCCCTTTTATAGATCCTTGCTTTAAACTTTGTAAGTCTTCCTTATAAATCTGCCTTATACTTAAAGACCTATATTAGGGCGAGGGGCTTCTTTAATGTCTACTAAGCAGCTTCTATAGTATTAGCTTTCTTAAAAGTCCCTCTTGTTATTGCTTAAGTCTACTCCTCCTAGCATACTTATATCTATTATCTAGCAAAGCGATACTTTAGAGCCTGTCTTATGTTCTTTAGCTTAGGAGGAAGCTCTAATACTAGAGGTGCTTCTTTTCCCTTAAAGGGGTCGGCTATTTCCTCTAACTCTTCTAGTTAAGTTAATTTTGCTATAGATATTAATCGCATTATTATACTAGAGAAGGAAAAGCTTAACTCTGCTTTAAGTCTTAAGGTATATTTCCTCTCCTATCTTATAATCCTGCGCTTCTCTACTCTACTAAAGGCAATTCTAACGCTTGTTTAGTATAGAGACCTAAAACTTAGGTTTAGATTCGCCTTCTAGTTTAGGTAGACTAGATCCTATAGGTTGTAGTTCTAGTTCTAGTGCACTAAGCTCTTTAAGTAGCTCTCTAATAGAGGGGAGGACAATGTCTATATTAATATCTTCTTCCTAGATAGAGTCCTAAATAGTCTGCTCTAAAGCTTAAGGGTAACTCTTACTTATTAGAGGAAACTCCTTAAGTTCTCTATCTAGCTGCAATTCCTAGTCAAGAATCTTCTATTAAGGAGAGTCTAGAAGTTCCTAGATCCTCTCTAGGATAGAAGGTTAATAGGGTCTTAGTACAAAATCCTACTCTAGGTAATTAGGCTAATACAGTTCTTATACTAGGAGTCGCCTTAGTGCCTTAGGCACCCCTTCTTCTTTAAGAGTATTAAGGTTTAGAGGAGTAAGATATGCCTCCTCTAGTTTATTAAACTAATAGTTAGATGCTAGTTGCTATACATTGCCCTTAGTTAGAGGTACACTAAATTCTTTAATAAGCTCTAGCTCGTTAAGAACAAAGCTAAGATTAAGGTCGTATCTAGTATAGGTATAGTTCTTATTAAAGACAACATCTCTTAACCTAATAATATTAGTTGTCCTAGGTACTCTAAGAACTAACTTCTTTAATAGAACCTAGATTCTATATATATTATAACCCTTAAAGCCGTAGAGATATCTAATATAGGTTCTTAGTTTTAACTTCTATAGCTTTAGAAGGTCTAGGCACTTTAATAGGTATGCTCTAGATCCAAATCAATATAGTCCTAAACAGTCCGGCTTGAAACTAGTTATAATCTTAAAGGGTATCCTACTAAGATAGTCTGCTCTAGCAGATCTTAGTGTCCTATTTAGAAGATATGTAGTAGCTATAACCGCCTCTAGCTACAGACTGTGTGGAAAACTAGTATAGGACATTAAGACTCTTGCTTGTGTAATAATTAGTCCTCCTACTCTCTCTACTAGGTCCTGTTCCTAGGTGTATAGTGCTATAGGCTACTAGGTAGTATAATTATTCTTTAGATATAATCTAAAAGTAATACTATATGTCTTGCTCTAGTCTATACTATAGACTACAATTTCTCGGCTAATAAATCTAATAAATGTTGCTAACTTATAGTAGGCTCTAATTAGATCTTGTTCCTTAATTCGATTCGTTATCTAGACAAAGTAGAGTCCTATATAGAGGTTATATACATATATTATGTACTAATTGCTATTATATGTAGGCGGGAAGTACACCTAGTCTAATAAGATATAACTATATAGTGTCTTTATTAACTTGTTCTGCTCTCTTAGTCGCCTTAATATTAATTTCTTGCCCTTTGAAACTATATAGACTTCGCACTCTAAGGTCTTTAGAGTAACATTCTGTCTCTAATTAATGTTATCTTTAACTATCTTAATCCTATTAACATAATCTGGAATCTTCTCTATTCTCTCTGGTCCTACGCGTCTAAAGAGTTTATAGAGTTATTTTAGAGTTATTTGCCTTATAGGCCTTAGACGCCTTAATCTGGATGCTGTTAGGTTTACAATCCGAATCTTTAGTCGAGTATAATTGCTAAAGCGCTCCTTGACTTCCTTAGATAGTTAGAACGGCTAGTTAACTAGTAGTCTACTTGCATCTTTCTTCTAGACCTAAGGTAGTAGAAGATCTAAGCCGACAATCTTTGTTTAGAAGTCTAGGAAAGGAAAATTACTATGTATCCTATATACTCTAATAAAGGGCTTACTATCCTTATATAGGCAGTTATCTAGTTTATTATACTTAAGACCGGCATTATAGCACCTAGTGCCTCTAATAATGTTAAAGTAGTATCTAGGCATATATAGGTAGTTTATTAGACGCATTTCGTAGTCCTTTCTATATATAGTCTTAACTATAAGACTTGCATTTCCAATCGCTATAATAGGGATGTTAACATTCCCTAATGCAATTAAATTATGCTCTAGTATTGTGTATGCTTTAAAGTTAAGTCTTCTAGGATAATTAATAATGTAACAGTTCGATCCTGGATTATATAGAACTCGTTCTATAAGCCTAAATCCTTAGTCTATAAGATTAATTATAGCTAGCTCTAAAGATATTGCTTTAGGAAGGTAAAGCATTCTATATTAACTATGTCTTAGATAATTGTTAGAGTCTCCTTAACGGCCTTGTAAGCTAGATCTACTACTATATACTATCTCTAGTATCTCTCTCGCTAGTAGGTCCTTATATATCTTAGTAGCTTTCTTATAGTACCCTTTATTGCTTTTTAGATACTTAATAAAGTTCTTGTATTTTGCCTTCTAGACTCGGTTCTTCTTACTTTCTAGGACCTTGTCTCTTAGTATATAATTAATAATAGTGCACTTTGCACGTAATTTATAGATGTTGTTTCCTTTAGCCTTAGTTAAAGCTTTATATATAAAGACTTGCTTCTTCTTTAGGCGTTAGGATCCTAATCTAGCTCCAGATCTAGTTCTAGATCTAGTTCTAGACTCGATTTTGCTTCTAAGAGCTTCCTAGTCCTAAGGGATTGTTGCCTATTATTGCATTTAACCTGTTAGACTAATTAACTAAATTAAAGAATAACATCTTCCCTAGGCCCTTATCTCTCTTATAGTTTCTAAAAAGGACAAGAAGGTCTTTAAGTAGGATGTCTTCTTTAGTCTTATAGAGCTATAGGTTTCTCTAACTCTCTATCGTAGTTCCCTAGAGCGAGTTACCTTTCTTAACTACATTAAGGAACCTAACTTTAAGCCTAAAGTTAGAGAAGCCCGCAGTCTTAACTATAGAACTTAGATAAATCTATTCTTAAATCCAGTGCTTAGTGTCCTTAACTTACTTGCACTGCTTAAGCTAATTAGCTTTTCTTAGTAGTGTTAGTCGAGCTTGCTCCCTTATAGGTGCAAGATGTTCTTTTAGGTTAAGTATAATATTAGCAATAGTTAGCTAAACTATGCTTCTAGACTCGATAATGTATCTATAATGCAATAGATTAACAGTAGTTATTAAGTGCTGGATAGCCTAAGCTTTCTTCTTCTAGAACTTGTTATATAGGCCCTATTAGATCTCGTACTTCTTTACTGGTATATTGTATAGCCTATTATTAACTAGAGTGCTTAAGTCTATTAGATTAGGCTCTTCTAGTTTTTCTAGCTCTAGGAGTCGAAGTTATTAGTTCTTTTTCTTCTACTTCTTATAGGCCTTAGAGCGGTCCTTGGACTTATTTAGTCTTAGCTCTTAGAAGCTTGGCTTGGTATAGACTAAGCTCCCTAGGATTAGTTAAGACTCCTAATCGGTTATGCTGCTTAGGGTTCCTATAGTAGAGGTTCCTAGAGTTCTAACCGGTACTAGTATTCTAGAAGGTGTTGTTCTTATCTAGGTAGACTTATTTAGTACCTAATACATAAAAGGCTCTACTTCCTTAATATCCGGATTAGCGTACTTCTAGATATTAATTGCTATTATCTAGGATTCGACTAACTTGAACTAGAGGTAGTAGTTGTCTAGACTCTTAAGCTTTAGGAAGTTATTAACATATCTAGAGAGGTTTATGTCTAAGGGTATCTTAGGATGTTCGTTGTTAGTTAATAGTAATTATAAGGATTCTTAAGTCTTTAAACGATAGATTAGAGTCTTAATTAATTGTTGTCCCTTTTCTAGAGGTGCAATCTGCTACCCTCTTATACTGTAGTTTAATAGACACTCTAACAGTTCTATAATAGACTATCGGTATACTAATAGCATTATATAAGACTATCGGTGTGATTAATCCTAACAGTCTAATGTTATTATTCTTACGGTCTATGTCCTTCTCTTCTATATCTACTAGCAAGCTAACTACTCTCTCTAGCGGTATAAGGATTCCTCTTAGGCTAGTAGTAGTGTTATACTAGGCAGCTCTAGTGTACGAACTAGGCTTATAACTATCGTATTAGCTAAACTAGAAGCACGATTAAACGGCTCTATAGTAAGCTCTCTAAGTAATAATTAAGGTGATTAATTAGTTTACTAACTAGCTATTAACACGAATAAAAGGTGTAATCTTTTCTCTTACTATAAAGTTACCTAACTATTGTTATATAATCTTAGAAATGTAACAATTGCCTATAGAACTACCCTAGAGACGATACCGATATCTCCGGTCTAATATAGAGTCGAGATATCGTCGAACCTACCCTAAATAGGCACCGATTAAGTTTCTAGCGTTAGTACTACTTCTTCTCGTATTATCGTATATAGTCTACGGTCTCTATCTATATCGCTATTCCTAGTCTCGTGTTCCGCGAAGCTCCTATATTTTTTAGTCTCCTATTTTTGGGTTGTTTCTAAACTTAGGTAGGTACCGGATATTACGGTAGAATTAGTATAGCCTCGTAGCTACCGGAGGTCTCTACGATCCGACGCGTACGGACGATTTAAGGTATATAATCGTCGTTTTTCGTCGGTAGTATAAGACTTCCTTATTACTTTATTCTTCGTTGTTAGTATACGCTTTTTAGCCGTTCTAAGGTATTATTAGTATTGTTAGTGTTATTAACGCTCTTATTACTCGCTCTTATTACTCGCTATCGCTATAGATAATACTAAATTAGACGCGCTCGTAACTAAGATAGCTAATAATCCGGATTTCGAGCTACCGGAGTATGTTAATAACACGCTACTTAATGTAGCTAGATTCGATAGAGGGTTTAAGGCTAGTAGTAATAATAAGGAAGCGTTCGCGTTAACTCCGGTCGACCGTATATCCGTAGAGCTAGTTAGACGCGATATAGTTACGATATAAGAGAAGATTAAGGAGCGTTATAGTTAGCTCAAGTAGTAGATTATTAATAATACGGCTATACGTACTCTAGAGTAGAAGCTATTTAGTAATATTAGTAATAGGGATATCTAACCGAAGTAGAAGAAGAAGAAGAAGGCTATTAGTACTAATATAACCGCCGAGTAGTAGAGTAGTAGAAACTCTTAGTCGAAGGCGCTACTATAACTACTACTAGATACTAGTAAATAGCGGTAGCGTCTCTTTAATAGCTTAGTAGAGCGGATAACGGCTAAAGAGATAAGGATATATTAGTCCCTTATAAATAACGTATAGATAGGCGATAGTAGCCGTCCGCTCGTAGTAAGAGGTGGACTATACTATAACTTCCGAATACTTTATTATTATAGTTAGCGGTATAAGAACGAGTCGGTTAAGAAGGAAGGGATACCCCTTAAGAAGTAACGTAATCGCTCTAGTAAGGCGCCTAAAGGGTACACCGCCGCTATAAAGCTTACCTATTATTATAAGGCTATTAAGGATACTATCGAAGGGGCTATCCTTAATAAGGACGGTTACCGTATCGATAGTACCGAGTAGTAGTAAATAGGGAAGAAGGAGCCGGATTATCGCTTAGTACGGCTAACTTACTAGACTCTCGAACGCGTATATCTAAAGGACTACGTCGATAATAGCTAGCCCTTCTATAACTACGACCTCGAGTACGCCGACTAGCGTAAGATAAATACCTTCCTAGTCTAGCTTACTAGTAAGAAGGTAGCGCGTAGCTATAGACTAGCGGAGGTAAGAGTTAATATTATTAGTAGTGGGCTCAGAGTAGATAATAGCTATAAATTGCTATTAAAAGCTAGTGGAGCGAGAATAGATATTAAAGCTATCTATAATACCGTACGAGGGTTCTAATAGAAGCATCCGGATCCTCGATATTAGGGTAATAAATCCGGAGTACGGAGCTAGATACTAGACCAACGTAAGTTATCGTTATTATTTCGTTATTTAATTATAAAGCTCAAAAAGTAATATTATCCGAATCTAGCTAGATCCTAAATCTAGAAAATTTAGGGGCGGACTTATAGCTACTACGAGCGTACTATAAAAAGCATGTTTTTAAGCTAAAAGCTAGAAAAGGTATATTGGATTTAGGGGCTAAAACCAGACATTTTTTATACTAGAGGCTAGATTTCACGCATATTTTCAATTACGCGCTCGAAAAATCTTCGAACTTTTTAAACGTTTATACTAACATTAATATTATATAGATAATTATTACGTAAAACACCTTCTAGGGATCCTATGCCTCGATAGTAGTACCTTAGAATATACTAAATTCGCTCGACTAGGCGGCCTTAAATTACTTAGGCGACGTAGACACTTTATAATCTACGACTCGATATATTAGATAAATTACCTCGAATAAAAGCTCTTTAGCTTAATAATCCGCGATAGTATAAACACCTTCCGACTCTATATATACTAGCTCTTACCGAAAGATAATAGTAAAATAATCGTAGCGGCGATAAAACAAATTAAGAGCTAGTATATAATAGGGAATAAGAGGCTATAGGAGCCTAGATATATTATAACCGATAACTCTAGAGCTAAATAAAGAGGCGTATAGTTAGCGTTCCGTAGCCTTATTAACGGTAAGTAAGAAGTTACTTATCTTATCTACTACTAGCATTACTAGTAGACGCTTTAAAAGTAGTTTAGTAGTCGTGAGTATTTAAGGACTCTTAGCTACCTTTTAAAAGCGATAAGGATACGTAAGACGGAGGCTAGTATAGAGGATTTACTACGCTCTACTACTAATTGTCTTCTATCTAATACTCCGTAGTAGAAGGAAAACTATATCTAGTATACTATATAGAACGACCGTAAACTCTAGGCCTTTTACTATCGCTATTACTTATAAACTCTACTATAGATTCGTACTACTAGTAACCTTAAGAACTTCTACTCGGTACTTAAGCGAGGGCCTAGCATTAAGTAGAGTATAAATTACTTCTCGCTCCGTAGCATTACTAGCTACGTCTATAACGTAGTAAATAGATTCGAGTAGCGTACCGCTATAAAGGAGTCTAATGCTCGTATACGTATTTATCCGACTACTACTAGATATAGATAGCTAAGGAAGTTTCCCTATACTATTTAGATCCTTATTACTAATAAAATAGCTTATAGTAAGATAGACGCGCTCGCCGGCGCTATTAACGAGGATAGTAACTACCCTCCGAATCGATATACCTACGCCTTCTACTTTAAATACCTTCTTATCTACCGCTACGTCTAGAGCTACTACCTACTTTATAACAACCTTACCGCGAAGGACTACGACTACTAGATATATAAATAGGAAGAGAGTAGCTAGAAGGTATATTTTAAGAGCAGCCGCATACTAGTAGAAGATAAGGATAATAAGGAGATAACTAGCATTAGTCGTTACACTATAACAATAAAGGAGGTAATATAGGTAGTTCGTAAGCGCTATTATACTCTTAACGATAATAAATACCTTAACTCTATGCCTGGATTAAAGGACATAGTTATAGAGCATTAGCCTACGTAACTATAGAAGGTAACGGCTCTATTTAACCGTAAGACTATTAATTAGCTTATTACTAAGATAGTAGCTTCTTATCCTTTATAGAAGATTCTACTACTACCGCCGCTACGTCCTTATATTACTACTATAGCTACGCTCGACTACTATACGCCTCTAAGTAGCTATTACGCCGAGTAGAAGATTATAGTACTACGTTCTTAGGCGCTAACGTAAGTACTAGCTCCTTTATTAGTTAATAACAATACTAGTAAGAGGATTAAATTGGACAACGCGGTAGTAGCGGTAGAGGCATTAAGAGATAGTGAACGAAGGAATAACGGTAAATAACGTAGATCTAAATATACGGATATAATATAAACAACACCTTTAAAAGCGTTAAAAAGCGTAATACTAGCGACATAGCCGATTCCACGATAGCGGCTACCTTTACCGACGAGAAACGATAATTGTGCACCTTAAATCGTCCGTGCGCGTTGGAGCTAGTAATCTCCGGTGGCTGCGAGGCTGTGCTGATTCTACCGCAATATCCGGCACCTGCCTGAGTTTAGAAACAACCCATTTTTGGCAAGCTGATGGAACGTGCGTACTTCGTATATAACACTGTCGGCGCACTCTTCGCTTTCTTCCTTCCCCTTCAACCTCAGGCTCAATCGGACAACGAGAGCTCGACTACCGGGTCCACCACTTACTGAATCTCACATCGCAGCTACAACACCACTGGACCACAAGACTGCAGGACCACGACATCGCCAAGCCAGACCACAGTACCACAACGCCGCAACACTACAAAACGACACCACTTCTCACTCAACTTCGACCGACACAATGCGCCCACACATTACCGCCACCCTCTTCCTCCTCTTCGACCTCCTGTCAGCCCAGCAAGACATTGGGGAGTGCAACCGGGTGTGCGACTGTTGCTCGGGCGATGGTGTAGGATCCCAGATCGAGCGGTCAAGCATCTCCCCGAAGCCTCACTAATCCCATCCAGCTTTTCCAACCAGGGCCGTATTTCGGGTATTGTCACCATTTACATGGTGCACCTACCTGTTGGCCGATGAACCCGAAAGACGGCCACGACTCTTGGCCAGAAGGGAAGGGGGCTCCTTGCGGATATCCATGCGTGCCCCCGGATTTGCCGCCTACCTTGGCTTGAAAGCGAGGATGATGGTGGAATGGGCGTGGGATAAGGGATGAAGGTTGTCGCGGAGGATTGAGTACATGGATCGGGTTGAGTCGTGAAGTGGGCGGCAGCAGCATGATCAGTGTCCTGTCGCTGATCAGTGTCCTGTCGCATAGTTCAAGTACGCGGCGATGCCTTGTCCGTCTCCATTGGGCTTTGTACAGGGAGTGCCGCAGACATCTTCACACTATCGATCCGGATTGTATAGGTCATCCTTGCCTCTGCGAACGAGGCGACCACTCTGATCTTTCGGTGCACCGTAGGAACGCGAGATGTCCCTGTCTGAACCTGTCTGAACCTCGAACTGCGAATGGCAGCTCTCGCTCCAGTCCTCCCTAACCACCCCTCGATATTGACCTCTCTATGCTTGTATGTAGTCCTGGGTGCGGAACATTGCGACTAGTCGCCGTGGGGATCAAGCTGGCGGCCATTGCATTCGGTGCTCGCGGTCCGCTGGCTATAGCACCTCCACCGTGTATCGAGGTTTCGGCCAATGCAATCGACATCTTTGAACCTCCTCGTATCAAGTCCCAGCCGAGTCCCGCCAGTACCCATCCCAATTGAACTTGATGCACTCATTTCCCCAACTCCACCACCCAGCAATCAAATGCCTCGCAAAGATCTCCAGTACCCGACAGTCCTCCGATCCAGCAACCATGCGCTCCAAGAGGACTTTCAGACACGGCTTGCGAGAGTGCAGATCTGGAACACTTATGATGACTCTGCGCTTTGTGGTCTTCCCAACATCCCGCCTCCTGCGTCCTATCAGCAGCGTCTCGTATGGTTTCCTCCACACGGAGTCGATCGGAGAGATCGGATCTCCTTTGATCGTAGTCTTAAGCCATGTCCACTCTTCGTCGAAAGCAAGTCCCCACAGCTCGAAGATGCCATTCTCACCCAAGACAAGGTCCCGTATGCTGGGCTTGTTGGTGGTCCAGATGCCTACGAGACAGTCCTCTGACATCAGCATATCCACGTCCATGCTGACAAGGAGCTGATATACGTCTTGGACAGTGCGCAAAGTTGCGTAGCTTGATCCTGGGGTTTTGCGCGCACGCTTGACCGAACGGTTCGGCCATGGTGGATCGAGCAGTATCGCATCGAAATGTCGCCGACTGGAATGAGTCTGAGCTTGATTCCGGACACCATTCATGAACGATCTCGATTCAGAGCACTCGGATAGGGAGAAGGTGGCTTTGGGTGGGACGCGGAAAGAGTGCTGCATGATCTCAATGCTCTTCGGCGATGAGGAACAGTTGGAGTGGAAGGACGGGTCTTCCGGGCATTCGTGACAGCTCGCTGTGGATCGGGAGATGGACTCGCGCGAGGAGAGAAGGTCGTATGGTAGCTCTGGCTTGATGGTTTGTGTCGACAGATCCAAGTTAGTCAATTCGCTTCCCTCGGCATGCTTCCTCTTTTCTCCAGTTCCATTGGTCTCAAGTGCCACAACAAAAGGGCGAGGAAGACACCAATCGCCTTTGTGGTGGTTGTTCACATCTTGTAGTGCTGCTTCTATCACCTCGTGGTACTCCAAATCAACGCATGTATCGATGGTATTTTGCGTTACCTTCGCCCTCGAAGCAGCCGTCTTGGGCTCATTCGTCACAAATGGCCTCGTGGCAGGTGCGGTCGAAAGCAGTGCATCAGAACAAGGGAGAGCATGGCTTCCCTGCGCCTCCGCAATGGATCGAGGAATATCGATCAACACCACACTTCGGTCATCATTCTCCCATAAGATCGGAGAGCTCATGCAGACGAGCAGTGTATGTGATCAATGACTTCTTGATGCCTCTGTTCGACCGGATCCGAAGTGTGAAGTCGCCCGGAAATAGTAGAACTAGGAGATCTGGGCCGGCTTCCATCGGCAAAGACAGCGCAAAGAGCCGAGCGAGCCGAGCCATCACGAGCACTGTGTTGCAATACCTACGCAAGCAATCACGAGCATTGTATTACAGCACGCGACTACTCCCTGTACGTTGACAACAGCATACCTATCCAGTCCTCGGACCCTACCAGTCTCACATCTCAAGTCCGCAGTGAAGTCACCCTCCGCACTCCCTACGAAACAAAGACCGACCCACGAACCCGATGTCGCCCACTGCACGCCTTTGAGCAGTCCGAGATCCCACTTCCGCGCAGCCAGGTGCTTGCGATCGATGACAAGCATCTTCGAAGGGCATGCCGGCCATGTCACGCCAAACACAACGCCCCACGAATCACATGAGATGACGAACACCACTCGATCCGCGTCCGCCAACAACCAACCCGCCATATGTCCCACCGACCACTCCAGCATACTCCCGTTGAACTCCAAGAGCGAGCACAAGGTTCCGAAGCAGAGCTGGGAATATGTCGTACGCAGTGGGACTGCTGGTGGACTGGCAGCCTGTGCTGCGAAGACTGTTGTGGCGCCGCTGGACCGGGTGAAGATCCTCTTTCAAGCAAACAATCCGCAATTCCAAAAGTACACAGGAACATGGGCAGGCGCAGTGCGAGCGATCAGGGATATCTACAGCGCGAACGGAACCAGAGGACTGTTCCGAGGCCACAGTGCTACACTTCTTAGGATTTTCCCATACGGCGGGATCAAGTTCTTGACCTACGAACAGATCCGAGCAGTGGTGATACCCAGTAAAGAGCAGGAGACACATGCTCGACGATTCGCGGCGGGTTCTCTCGCTGGAATCGTCTCTGTCTTCAGCACATATCCTTTGGAGGTCATCCGCGTGCGACTGGCATGGGAGACCAAGTCCACAAAACGAGTTGGCGTGCGTGATATTTGTGCTATAGTATACAATGAGCGACCACCTATAGCTGCACCCGCCCGCACGGTGACTGTCGGCCTACCCCCAGCAGCCGCAGCGACGATTGAAGCAACGCAGACCATCGTGCAAAAGGCCACACCCACGACAGGCCTGGGCAATTTCTATCGCGGCTTCACTCCCACGCTCTGGGGTATGATACCGTACGCAGGAGCTTCATTCCTGACGCACGATTCAGCCGGAGACATGATGCGATTGCCCAAGCTTGCACCGTACACCGTACTTCCACTGTCGGAGCGTTCACAACGGCAACTGGCGCCTGGCAAACCTGCTCCGCTGCGAGCGTGGGCGGAGCTGGCCACTGGAGCGATCGCTGGCTTCGTGAGTCAGACTGTCAGCTATCCATTTGAGGTTGTCCGCAGGAGGATGCAGGTGGGGGGAGTGGTCGGTGATGGGCACAGGCTCACGATGATTGAAGTCGGGCGCAGCATTTTACACGAGCGAGGATGGCGTGGGTTTTTTGTTGGACTCGGCATTGGATATGTCAAGGTTGTGCCGATGGTGGCTACGAGTTTCTATGTTTACGAGAGGATGAAGATTGCCTTTGGGATATGAGGAGGCCGTCTCGCATACATGAGGAGGGACCTATGGAGGCGGTATGGGCGTCACCAGCGATGGCGTTTTGAGTGCCCGCAGTCGAGGCATGCACGTATTTGGCTTGTCATATTGATACAGAAGCAGAACAATATTGGATGCTCGTGCAGACTGACAGGAATTATCTGTTGGAGAAGACAGCAAGACTTGTGTGCCTATATAAACCGCTTGACTTTGCCAGAATTTCCAGCTGTAATTGGCTCAATGGGAAAGCTCGCTCTCCCCAATTCTGGTGCCTTGCCATTCCGACGTCATGTGCCCATAACCGAACACTGTGGGGGCTGTCCACTCGCTTCGGCAACGAGCGATTGCTGGTGCGGCCTTAAGCTTCTGAGGAATCCTTCAGCCGAGCAATCGGGCAGAGAACTTCAGACCATGAGGTGGCGGTATTGGACTACACGTGGCGGCGGCGGCACGAGCAAAGGGGGTTATGGAGCGCGCGATTCTTTTTGCCAACTTTTGCTATCTTTGGACTAGCTTCCACCTTTGAGCTCCGACACCGCGACTAACGGTGCGATCTGTGATCTGTCCACAACACTCGCTCGCTGATCACCGTCGACCACTCCATCCGCTAACTCTCCGTAGGGGGCCCCGTGAAGATACATCTGCCACGGGTCCGTCACCTGCCAGCCAAAATCGGGATTCAAACGAGCGTGTGATCTCTCCTGTCCGTTGCCCGGTTCCCGTACTATTCTTGTGTGCACGAACAAGGTCCACGATGCAGACTATACACTGTCGCCGCCTTCGAGCGCTGTGCATCCGCGCCGGTGCCAAGGGCAAACAGCGCAACTGAGGCCTGCAAACGCCCCCTGTCCTGCGAACGAGACGAGCACTTCGATGGACAGGCTGTACAGGTGTCAGGCTTCAGCGCCTGTCGACGACTACCCTGCATGCGTCCTGATCGAGCTTTCCTTGAGCTTATTACCTTGGCACGGAACTGTCGGTAGCAACTGGGAAAAAGGCATGGGTTCACTGAAGGCTGGGAGCTTACGCCAACCTACTCACAGATTTGAACCGCCAAATGGGATGGCTGGTGTTCCAAGTAGCGGCCAACTCTGCAGCCTTTGAGCGTTACGGCTGAACAATAAAGACATCTTGTCACCTGTATGATCACTAGGTCATGCTTGCCTCCAGGTCCGCCCTGACCCGCGTGACAACGAAACAGCCAACGTCTTTGCAAGGTCAAGGGTACAACGGAGATTCGATTGATCTGCTTCCGCACAAATGCCACGTCACACCGGCGATCGGAAAGGTAGCGATTCCGGTCAGTTCACACGCTGTGGATAGTCAATATAAAAGCGGCCGCCCCGCCCCTTCTCGCGGCGATTCCTTCCCCGACGTCGAGGCACCCATCACAGACAAACTACACACACTCGGCACCACCACCCACGATACCACCCTGTCTACCAAGCGAAAACAACAAGAATGAAATTTCCCACACTCCTCGCTTCGGCTCTCTTCGCTCTCTGCGTTGCCGCAACACCACACCCAGAATGGCGAGACGGTTGCGATGAGACCTGCGACGCCTGGCCGAGCTCTTCTGAATGTCAAGACGTTAGTGCTTGTTCTGGTATTGCAATCATGCCACTTTTACTAACTGATTGCGCAGTGCTTACGCAGATGAGGATATTGGTCACTCGATTGCAAGCTTGAAGGACTCACTGCTGCGCTGTTTGCTCCGTCAGGCGGTTCAATGAGGATGTGGATTTTGTGCTCTTTCTTGCGGAACCAAGGTGTTGTGTCATCTGTGGCTATCAAACATCTAAGCATAGTTGACTCTCAAGCACTCATCAAGACCAGCTCTCGAGGCTATGCCTGGGCACAATCTGTAACTCTTGTTGGGTGCCTTGACTCACGCGTGAATCGGACCGAAAATTTCATGTATCCGCCCTTTCCCTGATAAATTCCGGGTAATGAAGTCGTTTGCTGCTGGCGACAACCTCTGATACGTCTTCCGTGGTGGCACCCAAGCGGCCCTAGACAGGCTACCCCAGGATACGATGCGGTTATAAGCAAGCAGCCGGCGGATAAGTTGTTCGTTCTCTGGGACATTGTGCAGGTGGAGCTCATCCAAAGTCTGGGTCTCGTCAATGACGCCCTTGTAGAGGAGGCAGACTATGCCAGACGTTCTTCCTGGAAAAGGCGAAAGGTTGATTGGTGATATAGACGTCCGGTCTTTCGTCTACGACGTTAGTAGGTCGTGCCTCGGGCCGCATTGGCAGCGGTAAAGCATTCGTCCGCGATGGGCTGACCGGCGGATGGTTGGGCATCTTTCCGCGCTACACGGGTTCGTTCAATGGGCTGTGATGATGTTGCGCGGCTTTCACAAGATACCTCATCCGATTGCTCATTGATCGCTACTGGAGTTTCGACAGACCAATGAGGAGGATCGAGCCGCTGAGCGTTTAGCTGAGCCGCGGGGCGAAGGCCGCTCAAGGATCCGAGAGGCCGCAATTGCGGCGGTAGCGGCGCCCAGATCACTGCTTGACGTCTTCGCCTGGACGATGGAGGTGGCGAAAGGACGTCCGATGATTCCTTGTCAAGATCATGCCACACAATCTGATGGTCATGCGTAGTTTCATGGCTAGCTGCAACCACCCCGGGATTCGAGAGCCGCTTCGGGAGGAAATTATCAGGTTCTTCAAGGCTGACGGGTGGTCGATGAGTCCTCTTTACGGACAGACGTTGCTTGAGTCGTCCAACAAGGAGTGTCAGAGATGCTCTCCTCTTTCTGCCAGTAAGCCCGTTTCCGAAGCTTGGATGCTCCCTTGTACAGCTGTCAAATTCCGATCATGGCAATGGGAACAGTCGCAGGGTAGTTGATCTGTCGGACGGCACAGGTGAGTTGTTGATCCACGCAGGCGCAGCAGCGCCCAAGAACTGACGCGAAACAATTCTTCAGAGGACAGCTACTCGATCATCATCGACAGCGGAGCACAAGATACATTCGTTCACGAGCATCCCGAGGAATTTGACGCCTGGCGATATCCCAAAATGTGAGAGCGACCCAGTGAGGAAGGTCAACATCATCTCGTCACGATCTTTGTGGATCACCTAGGCTTCGGTCATGGCGTCCATGCTTGTGCTGGACGAGTCTTCGTCTTCAAGGGGAAAAGATTCACATTGACTTCTTGCGTACCGCATTCGAGTGGCAATATGGACTGAGCCAGGCATGGTTGCCGGATCTCAAGTTTGAAGAGTCGATGATTACCAATCCCTGGACGACGATGCAGGCAAGAAACGGGATCCCGAGATCGATGTCTTACAGCCGATGGCATAAGTTGATCGTGGGAGATGAAGTGTACAGGAACCCGACGTCCTAAAAGAAATTTCGGTAGATCGTGTCAGATAGAAGTGGTTGGCGGCGCATGTTCAATTCTGGAGACAGCTCTCATCGTTAAGCGTCTGCGTCATGATGTTTGCAATCGGTTTGGGCAAGTCCAAGGTCCTTGCCGGAAATCAGAAAAGCATTGTGCCGCTCATTCGTGAAGACGCAGGCCAAGCAACACCCTCATCATTCATGTCGCCGTCCAGTGGAGATTTTGCCGTTTGGTCTACTAGGCTGCGGCTTCGCGTCATAACCGAGCGAGAACAGCAGGCAAAATTGCCATCGAGACGAGGCAGGGTGCAGATCTTCGGCCATTTGCCAACCCTTGTTCGTTTTGATGTTATAGGAAAGCGGTGCTTTATGAGTACACGCCGGTGTAGACTCCACAACCAACCACTTCCTCTGTAGTGCGTCACTAAGAGCCATAGGGCTGCATAGAGAATGGGTCCGAGATCGAAGCGGGGGCCTTGAAGTAACCTGACGCTTGAAATGCAAGACGAGGAGGCATTCTTCCGCGTCTGTCGATAATACTCGAGCTTGACGAAGCATTCAGAACGTGCTCGGACACTTGCCAGCGATGGACATCGATAGGCTGCGATACCTAGGAAATCAGAATATCTTGCTTTTGGGATGCATACTTAGCCAGAGATGCCGTTTCTTGAAATGACAGATCCGGTCATCCGTAATGCCCACTGCATAGTTAGGGCATTATTGAGCCAGCTATGCATGCCTGGTATAGGCGCAGACCAACAAAACGTCTTCGTCACAGTACGGCCGTAAACTTGGGTGCTGAGGATCGACTGCCAGAGATTGTGCTGGAGTGGAAGGACAACGATGTATCGGCATCGAGGTCTTGAGATAGATCGAGCACGAGAGGCGACGTGAAGACTTCCGTGGTCACAGTCAGTGATAAGAAGTAATTTGTGCTTGCTGGTGAAATTTGCCAAGAGCTGGAGGGCAGTCCTCGGGACTTCGATGGAACTCGCGGCGTCTCTTCGCACGAGGTGTAACGACTGGATGTACTTCGCAATCGCTCGGGTGCAAGCACGACCTGATCGTATACCCGCGATACCAGCTCAAGGCTTCTGCATGCGATGGCTTGATTCCCCAAACTGTCAACGAGATCCCTCTCCGGCTCCGGTGATCCTTGCAGCCCGATGCAAAAACTCAGGAATTTCGTACTTCGATGCGTGCTCAAGAAATGCTACTAGCGTGTCTTCCAGGGCTGAATGGTAGGCGATTTATCGGTGACAGGCGGCAGGGAGGGCAAGACCATCCGGCAGGGACATCACACACGCTTTGATGTCCGTGATCCTGACTTGACAGAGTACACTCGCTTGCCTGAAGTCCGGGTTCATGGATGACGAATACTCTGGGACAACCAGTTCGCAGAAGCGGATCCGAGCCGTCGATGCACATTTGTTCGCTCCCCATTGTTGTACCTCCTATCAGTTCCAGGTTCCGATGGGGAGGGAATATATCATCGGAAGAGAAGCGTATAGCCTCTGCACCAATCGGAGGGTAGTAACACCCGGTAAAACTCCAGCTCGAATTCAGACTCTGCACACTGCTCTCGCCTCAATCAAAACCAAGAGCTCGGTCTCGGCGTGCGTGATGTGAGAGCCGCTTGGTCATTTCCGAATCCGAGTGACCTCGGCGATGGATTGCCCTTACAGGCAAGCAGCGACGAGGACGGATGGGCAGGGATGTTTGCAAGGGAAGTCCGGATTGCAAGAGAAGGAAAGAGAGCAAACACAGGTCTTACAGCGAGCTGCTGACCGGTGATGGCGAAGAATGGCGGTGACGCGTGCAGGGCGAACGCAGCATGTGAAAGCGCAGGGCCGGAGAAACGCCCACGCTTCGCCGTATACATGTCAAAATGTCGCTACGTATTTTGTTACCAAGACGTCTTTCACAAGGAAGATTCGTTCCATACGGAGGTAAGCAAGGAGCGAGTGACAGCGTCATGGTCGGCGGAAAACCCTTTCCCCATTTACCCCACAGCCCTCTTTCCCCCGACCTCATTGCCGCCGCGGAACGAGGGATACCACTCTAGGCAATTCACATGCCCGTCAGCCGTGGAGTTTTCGGACGTATCTGCCCGGTCGGTTCCTTGCGGACGTATCGTGGCGCTCGGAATGTGGGTGACACGCCTTGCTCGTCCGGGGAAAATTGGCTGAAGGATGATGTGCGGCGTGGCCGCGGTCATGTCGATATATGATCCGCCGTCCGTCCATCCGTCCAGATTTTGCTTTGTCCGCCGAGTTACACAGTCGCAAACTGACACATCACATCACACGGCTGAGTCGTTTGTTGCTCACATCATCTGCAACCTACCCAGCCTACAGCTACGCAGCCTTTGTTTGTTGCGTCGACCGCCTTAACTTATATATCCGGCTGGTCCACACCTCACGCACTCATCGTTGGCACATATCCCACACCAGTGCTTGCCCGACTGAAGAGACTCTTCCGGAATCAGGAACTCACACAACAGCAACTACAACAATGTCGTTCAATACGGCATCAGCCCGCGACATCGGAACGGTCGATCCTCTCTCCACCTATCCATCAGGTCGATCGATCGCTGTCGCAGTCTCCACATCCTGTACCTCATCTCGGAGGGAGAGCTTCAACGCACCTTCCACCATTTCCAACCCATACTCATCATGCGCCTACTCAAGTTGGCAGTCTGCATCCACCGGCCAGACGAGCTCATATGTCAGCGACGAGGATCTCTGGGGCAACGACGACGACGCTTATCTGAGTGAGCCACCGCCACCACCGCGTTCGGCTGAAGTCTGGCTGGCCCGCCCTCTGCTGCCGCCAGTCGTTCCGATCAAGCCGAGGCGTTGCAGCACGGAGCCCAAAAAGGAGCGACGAAGCAGCTCAACTTCCAGCAAGTCCAAGACATGAGCGGCATGGCCGCCGTTCGATTCGAAACCTACCAGTTTTCGGAAGTTACAATCAGCTGGACCCCGATCTGGAACATCCTACGCTGCAAATGCATCCGAGGACCTCGTTGTCAATCATTATTCCGGAGGCCTTCGGATCCATCGTCAGCCCACCAGTCGATGAAATGCCGATGAAGTGGCTCGCCGCGCTGGACGAAGTTCTACTGGCGCAACAGCGGAGGACGATAGTGTCGGGGTCAGGCATTGCAACGAAGGGGATTCGAAGACTCTGCGTTTTGGAACTGCCCATGCACCTCGTACGAGGACATATGAGCACATTGACTCACATCATGGCCGGGAGCAAGTCCAAGACCCAGTAGTCTGCCTCTTTTCGATGGCCGCCAGCACTCCTTTTTGCTACACCGAGCTGGCACACTGCAATCGCACCATGCTTCGAGCCATAAACTGGCAGCCTCGCTACACGACATGCAGGCTGTGGACATGACGCAGTCCGTCGTTTACCTTGCAGGAACGCCGTTGGGGTGATGTCATGAACGAAGCAGGATTTGTGGCAGCAATGAACGGCGCAGCGAAGACATGTTGGGCAAGTCGCATCGGTCGACCTTGTTGACATCTTCCAAGGCTTCGAGTATGCCCTCGCGGCTGTGCGCCAAGCTTTGTGCATAGCATAGCGGGAGAGACGGTCCTCGATGTAGATCTGTCAATAGCAAGAAACGCAGAACGAGTTGCCCTCAACGCCCGGCATTTCAGTTGTGAATGATCCTGCAGTAAGAGTCAAGTGGCTGGGTTGATGCGAGCGGTGTGCCCGCATGTAACGGTGTGATGAGGTGTGACCATGAACTTCCCGAATAGACGAGTCTGCATTCATATCTTGGAAATTTCTCCGCTTGGTGTCGGACAGCATGGCCATGTGCGTCGCTGTCAGGAACTATCGATGGCGGCCAGCAAAGCACAGCGCAGTGTACCAGGATGGCTCATGTATTGGTCGGTAAAAGTAGCTCAACGTGCACCACAGCAATGCAAGGTCCAGAGAAAAACCCGGCTGCGTGGATTGGGCGTCGGGGAGCGATGAGGATGCAGTTCGCATGCGGCGCGGTGATGAACTGGGCGGAGACGGGACGTGGTCGAAGCACATGGCGGCGCTGTGACGGGAGATGTCACTCCAACGATCGACCGTTCCTCACGATGGCAGCGGGACGACACTCTCCTCCCATATGATATGACTACGATAGAATACCAGTCGTCGAATTGCCCAGTGCCCACCCATCACTCCCTCTCACACAACAATAGCCGCCGGACCCCTCGTCTAAAATGTGCGTGGCGTACCTTAGCGCGGGACGGAGCGGCCAATCAGCGCGCCGAAGCGAGCGGCTCTCTGCATATGTCGACCTCGTCTTCCTTGACCCTTTTGCTCCATACAGCGAACGTCCTGCGGCGGGCGTCTGCACTCTGCGCACATGAACCCGCGCGTGGGAGCGTCATGGCCGACTCCCAGTGACCACCAGCGGTCGGCCAGTGGAGCGAATGGCACGACGATTCGGCTCGTTCGGCGGGCCATAGGCACACCGTAGCCGCTGATGACCTGCACAGCCCGCTTGTGGGCCAACAGCGACAGCGAACTGTGCATCGGGCGAAGATGCTTTAGCCGCTCGTCTGGACCCCCCGAGCTGTCCATCACCAGGTGAGATGGTTAGGCTGGTTACCGCCGTGGACCTCCCGAGTCCATCTTCGGCCGCCGTTTCCCGTTTCTGTCTTCTTCCATCTGCTCTCTTCTTGTGTTGCTTCCTTACCCCTACAGGGACAGCTTCAGCGCAAGATCAAGCTCAAGCTCCAGGCGCCAATTCCTGCATGTGTGTGCTGCAACCGTCGTCCGGCATCTCATTCGCGGCAGTGGAGCCCGAAAGCGCACGAGAACTCCTCCAGAGCTCCGCTTGCTGCTCGAGGTACACCGCAGGTGACTTCAGTCGTTTAGCGCGCATGTCTGGTACGTGGAACTGCACGCACTTCTCCCCATCCCTATACAAGAGTGTCGGATTCCGTCCGTGCTGCATTGGCCTGCCGGCCTCCTTCAAGTGGCCCATTGCAACTTGCCTTGTTGAGCTAAACCATGCCTGCGGTCGACACCACTATCACCGCAACGACGACCCCAGATCCATGAGACTGACATCTCTCCTCCCAGTCCGTCACAATGTCTCTCGGTCCGGTTCCCAGGCGAAGATCTGAGTCCACGAGATCAACCGCCTCGAAGAACTCGCTATCTGCAAGGCCCACACCACCTCCCACGACCCTCACGCCCGAGAACGGACAGCAAGACTTTGAGCCATGCGCAGCCACGGCGTCTTATATGCTGTATGCACAGCGGAATCAGATCCTCGTCCTCCACCACGATACCCTCTCGATCGAGCGGCGATTCGAGAAACACCGGGAAGATGTGCTTTGGATAGCTGTTGATACAGTCAGTGATCGAGGCTCAGGTCGACTGGCTGTGAGCTTTGACATTGGCAAGACCGCAATCGTATGGGACATACTTAGCGGTGGAGAAGTAGCTCGTTTCTCCGCCTACGAGCACATGCGGGTGGCTGCTTTCATGCGCAATGGCAATATCGCTTTCGGTACGTCCCTATCGTCGTGCTTGTAACTGCAGGCAACGTTGACATCGAAAAGCCAACGACCAGGGCAACATCATTCTCTTCGAACCGTCCACTTCGGAACATGTTTCGGCACGCACGATTTTCGATCCGATTACAGCCATAGCACCGGCTTCCGACTGCAGAACGTTTGCAATAGGCTACCTCAATGGCTCAATACTAATCGCTACTTTACAACCCTCGTTTACGATCCTGCATACCCTGAACACCACACGATCGCCGGCTCGCATCACCGACTTGGCCTGGCATGGCTCTTCTTCCAAACAAAAGACGGACATGTTGGCAACACAAACCTCGGACGGCGATCTGCGGGTATGGAGCGTACCCAAAGTACCTCATACCGAGGCACCGAACATTATCAGGGTACTGCAGCGACCGGAAGTACAAAACACAGGTCGGCCTTGCTGGTTTGCGTGGTCGAAGAATGGTCGCATCGTTCAGCATGCCGATGGGTAAGTCATGGAATCCGCATCAGACGATGGGTAGATGAGCTGATTCGGAATGAAAGTGAGACCCGGTCTTGGGACGTCAGGACCAAAAAGGTCACCTACGAGATGATCCCGACGATCGACGGCGTGAGTGGAATTGCAGGGTTTGGTCCGACAGCCACACTGTTCGCTCTCGGTCGAAATCATACTGTCTACCAGTACGATATCACGCCAGGTAATCAACCCGCACAAGTTGCCAACGCCCAACACGCACCAGCGAACACTCCTCCCACTCCGCCGACAATGCTAGAAGAGCGCAAGAACCCATACGCGGAGAACGCAAGCCAAACTTCCTACGATCAAGTCCCACTGGCATACACGGACACAGAAAGTAGTGCCGACGAAAGCGGAGCACTGTCTCCGCTGCAGAAAATCGCAAGAGAAATGGATTCACTAGATGCCCTGGAATCTGAGCTTCGCGACAAAGTGATGCCTCTGAGCCCGCTTTCAAGCAGGGCATCCTCAGTCAGTTCCAAGAGTTCCGGTCGACGGACAGGACGAAAGTATCTGTACGATCGGCCAGACTCTTCACGAGCCTCGACAAGCACAGGGTATGACGGTACCGAGTTCTCATTCGGCGCACCATCGAGGACAGGCCACGAGAGTATGTCAATACGGTCCGTCTCTTCGATGGGAGGCGTGTCGCAGTCTCAATCACAAGCTCGCCACTCCCGACAAAGCTCAAATCTTCGCAAAGAGGTACTGCGTAGTCCACAAGAGTCTCAAGAAACGGCATCGATGGAGCTCTTCCCAACGATCAAAGCACGACTTGCCGATGTGGCTTTCCGAACGCCACACTACGGGCAGTCAGCTCGGACACCGGAGCTGTTGCAACGTGAGATGCTGAGCACTGTCTTCGGGTGGAACGACGATGTCCGGAGTCTGTTACGGGACGAGCTCGCCCGTCATCGTCCTGGTTCTGCGAGTGCCGTGCTGCTTGCCAAGTGGCTCGGCGATATGGGAGCGGACAGTATGGCCTCCATGGTTGGTTCAGAGTCCATGACCTCTTCCGACTGGATGCTGCTTGCCTTGAGTTCGATTGGTGCCGAGTCGCAGAAGAAAGTGGGGGAAGCATTCGTTCAACGTTTGCTTGAGAAAGGCGACATTCATCCAGCAGTTGCCATTCTTCTGGGGCTTGGGGAGAACAATGATGCCATTGAGATTTACGTCTCTCAAAAGTATTGGCTCGAAGCCGTGCTTCTGACATGCCTGACGTACCCTTCAGACTGGCAGCGAATATCCTACCTGATCCGGAAATGGGGAGAAGCTGCAGTCGGACAAGGACGGGCGGAACTTGCCGTGAGGTGCTTTTCCTGCACCAGCATTGAGACCTCGGAGCCGTGGTTCTCTCCGCGCGCGCAAGATGCTGTCTACACCGCACAACAGGAGCGTCTCACGCAGCCGTCAAGCGCCGGTGGGATGTCCAGTCCGCCGTTGTCGCCTCCGTCTCGCTCTGGATCGGGACGACTCACTGCCATGAATGCATCCCTCAAACTCATCACCACTTTTGGCGACAGAGGTGCCCCTGTATCTGGCGATGATCCAGCGACGACCAAGGCTGTCGCCACTGCTGTTGGCTTCACGCCGATCGCACAATCAGCGCTATCGCCTGGGGGCATTCAGCCCTGGAAGACCGGGAACCAGGGCCGTGATCCATCAACGGCAAGGACTGCAACTCCTGGCGGCTTCACCCGCAAAAAACGACTCCCGTCACGTAGTGATATTGAAAGAGCCAAGCAAGAAGCCAAGGAGATGGCAACCCCGCTCACTGCCGCTCGCGATCACTCGGAAAGAGCCCCAAGTCGAGCCAGTCGAGCGCCGTCTGTCAGCAGCAGTATCCCTGAGCCTGCAACGGCGGTGCGGCCAAGCGTTTTCGACGCCGCAAAACTTGGAGGCCTTGGTCAGGATGATGACCACTTACCTTCCCCAGCTCAAGGTGTCTTTGCGAGACTGCGAGCAGAGTCCCACAAGCGGAGTGATTCGCACGGACGAAAACCGGAAGGCCTCGCTGTCGAAATCGTGCAGACTTCGTACGGGAACGCACTCTCTCCTGGTCCCAGCACCAATGCAAGTGGTATGAGCGAACACTTGGGCACCGGTCGCAGTGGAGCGTTCAGTCCGGGTCCATTGACCGGAGGAAGCATGAAGAGCAGTCGAGGCAAAGCGATAGACGCGTACATCAACAGCGTCGAAGAAGCTCGCAATGCCGCTCGACAAGAGCGCGCAAAAAGTCGATCTCGGGCTGGGAGCAGATCTCGAAACACAAGCCGCCGACGTGCAGAGAGTCGGGCCAGCAGCCGTATGCGCGATCCATCGGAGTCCCGCGGTAGGTCAAACATCACATACATCAAGCCCGGAAAACGCTCGCCCTCGTCACCCGTTCCCATGTCGCCAGAGGAGTTTCAGCAAGCCGCATTCCCGCAAGGTGCTGAGCCTGCCACGACTGACGATGAAAACTTTTACAAAATGACGTCTCCCACCGATTCTCACCAAAGTGGCATTTCTCAAATGTCGGCGGGAAAGCAGTCAAGGCGACAAGCGGATGAGAAAGCGGCCAGGATTGGTAGCTTGGCACCGATCGACGTGAGCGACAATCGGGGCAGGAGTGAGGGTCGCGATGCATCATCGGCTCCGCGTTCGCCGTCTCTGCCGGTACTGTCTTCCAAGCGCTTTGGAGAAGAGGAAGACGAGACCAAGAGTGATGGTCATGGGCTTCGCTTCAGAGCTCACGACTCAAGTCGACAGCTGGAAGGGGACGCTTTGCAAGATCGCAGGCATGCCAGTCGTGATCAGCGCGAGCGATCAATCAGTCGCAGACCCAGTGCTTCAAACGCGGCCGGATCGGAAGTGTCGCTACGCGACGCTGAAACGGGAGCATACATGTCTTTGGAGTCGGCATCGTTCAAACCTCCGGAACCAAGAGCCCGTACGCTCACTCGCAAACAGATCGCAGCACAAGAACTGGAGGCCCGTCGCCGTTCCCTCGCAAGAAGGCCCTCCGCGCCAGCTATTCCCCTTCCTGGAGACCTCCACAGCGGTGGTAGGCCGCCACTGGCCGCTCGATCGCATACTGAACTTGGAGATAGTCCAACGTCCTTCAATCCTCCCCTTTCACGAAGCCAGACAGTCGATCCGGAAGCAATGTCGCGCTACGGTGACTATGGCAGCAAGATTACTGGAACTTCAACTCCATCCGCACCAATTGGTCTTCCAGCAACGCCCAGAGCCATGAGACATCCGCGTTACATGAGCTCCGACCCAAATGAGCGAGAGGGCAACGCTCCTCCTGTACCAGATATTCCCGGAAAGTTCAGCGAATTGTCTTCGTTGGGTAGCAGCCTCAGCCAAATCACGGGCTCTAGCCTAAGTCAGGCATCCTCTCTTCAGTCCTCCGGCATGCACCATTCTACCATGTCGTCGGATCTGGCTCGATCGGGCCTCTCAGAGAACAGCGACTCTGTGGGACCTCTGTTGCCTTCCACCGTATTTGGACAGAAACCCTCGCAAGGCGGACCACGATCTGCGTCAGCTCCACCGGAGAAGCAGGCCATGCTTGGAAGCTCCGCGTACAGCCCAGCCACTTCGCTGTCATCACGTCGTCTTTCTGGAAGTCGCGGTCATATTCGCAAGATTTCACCACCAGACGTCGGGCACCTCCAAGAGGATCCCATGCCAGCCAGCATAGATGCGGCTCTCCACAGCGAGGATCAAATCGTGATTGTCCCTGAGGCACCGCCGATGCTGCTCCCAGAGCTGCAGCACCTGGCAGGCCCGCCTCCGCCGCCTCCGCCGCCAACAATGTATCAGCCGGCGCGCAGCAATCTGGGCGACATCCACATCGCGATTGAAGATGACGATCCCACCAACGCAATAGATCCCCGAGGACCAATGCTACCCATGCCTATGGTACGAGCAGCCACAGCTGAGCCGGCATACCAGCATCGAAGAAATCAAGCCAGCGGCGACGGTTTTGGCGCTCGCTTCCGTGGATTCGGCGATCGCATGCGCAGTGGCTCGAAGAGTCGCGCCAAATCGCCGCCAATCGACTACAAACCGTCCGGCCCTACACCATACGAGACGGTTCTTCCGCCGATGCCCATGCAGAGAGGCCACCTGCGTCGAGAGAGCATCACGGAGCGAGCGAAATCACCCTACGAGCAAGCAATGGCAGCCGAGAGTGTCGATCAGATCCCAGTGCCTCCACCACCGCCCCCAGCTCCAATGCAAGGCTCTGACTTCCGCCTAAATGAGACGACCATTCCTCCGTTCACACTACCCAGCCGTAGCCAAAGTAGCACGGGCTACAGGAATCCCAAGGAGATCCGCGCCAATATGCCGCCAGAGACTCTGCAGCAAGGTGTATACCAAGGATCTCAAGGCGGCTTCCTCTGAGGAAGATGGTCCAAAGGCTGGCTGTTCCCACGACATCCTGCTTTGACCACCGTGACGACCATACTAATAGTACATACTCATTTAAGCTGTTTCGCGATCACAATTTGCTTTGCCAGCCTGCGATCACCTGTTTTGCACAAGCGAAGCCAGCTCATTGTTTTCATTCGTGTATATCGCATCCAGAAGTTTAGATACCATCTGCGAATTCGACTTTCGACACATCGAAGGAAGGAACGTAGCACGGCGTGCCCACTGCACGCGAGTTTTGAGCCAGGGCATCATTTGGAGGAGATTTGGCGTTTTGAACTCGTGACAGAGCTCGGCGAGGCTTGATGGGCATACCCATAGGAGTACCGAATCAAAATCAGATTCGAACCGGACAAATGCTTGTTCATGTCGTGTCAGTCAAAAAACTCACCCGACCGCAGCTTTCACGTGAAGCCAGTCCCAAGTCTCCAAGTTCCTGCCAAGACCTCATTCATGATCGAGCTTGCTTTCGCCGTCATCAGCGAGCTTCCGCGATGTCTCCCACAAACATCGCCCTGACATCAACCTGCTCTTGAAGCCTCTCACGGCACGCCATGCCGCCCAAATTGCTCTCCAAGAATGGCGAGCGAGGTGCGCTCCCCGTCACTCCTCCCGCGCGCACAGCACCCAAAGCGGCCGCACCGCGTCTGAAGCTGGAGATCCGCCGACTACCGCCCGGACTTACTTTGACGGAATTCGAAGAAGCTTTGGGAGAGGAGTGGAAGCCGGGAAATGGCAAAGTGGATTGGAGAGAGTATCGTCAGGGCAAAGTAAAGTCGGGTTTGGGAAAGTTCCCCGAGCAGAGCAGATGCTACGTCCATCTGGTGAATGAGTCGCTGGTGAAGGAGTTGGATGCGCGCTTCCTCGCCATAGCCTTTCACGACAAAGCGGGAACCTACAAGCACTCCGACCTCAAACATCTTCCGCCCACCATCGGATTTGCACCAATCCAACGGACGCCTCTCAACGTCAAAGTCCGAACAGACAATCGACAAGGCACTATCGATACGGACCCGGAATTCATCGCCTTCCTCGAAGCAGAGACACAGCCGATCGTCAAGCCTGCCGCGATTGACAGCGTGAATGTGGAGAAGGATGCGACGGAGAAGGTCAAGGTGAAGAGCACGCCATTGATCGACGCACTGCGAGAGAAGAAGGCGAACAAGGCAAAGGCGGCGGCGAGTAAGGAGGACAAGAAGGACGGCAAGGGACACGCTCGGAAAGACAGCAAAGAGGCGGTCACTGCGGATAAGGATGGCAAGGCCGGCAAAGGACAGCAGCAGAAATTTGAGCAAGCATCCAAGGAAGCTGTCAAAGCACTGAACAAGCAGATTGCCTCGAAGCAACAGCCACAGCAACGTCCTGCGTCGCCGCTGCAGACGAGTTCCAAAGTAGCCAGTCCAGCAAAAGGCAAAAAGTCTGCTCAGCCTGGAAAAGCGCAGCCTGCCGGACAAACACAAGTCGCGGCTCCTGTCCAGACTGCTGCAACGAATAATGCACAGCCCTCCACTCCCGGTCGTCAGCGTCAGCGAGGCAACAATACGGAGGGCATCAAGAAGATGCTCCAGAAGGATTTGGGAATCAAGCCCAAGGCCATCGTACAGAAACCACAGGCGGCACCCCCAGCTTCCCAAGCAGCACCTGCACAGGTGAACATGAAGGACAAGCCTACCTCAACTCAGGCCACACCATCTCCTGGACCTGTCAAACCACCTTCAGGTCCGAAAGCTCAGTCCCAGCCTAACGCGATCACGTCGAGTCACAAGGCTTATCTCAAACATGCCAATCCCAGTCAGGGAATGACCGAGATCCTCATTCAGCAAGCGCTCTCGAAGCACGGAGATGTCGTCAATGTCACCATCGACCCTCGGAAGGGCACTGCGATTGCGATCTTCAAGACTGTAGAAGCAATGAAGAAGGCGCTGGAGGCCAAGAAGATTCCTGTGGGAAATGGCCACGTTGAGGTGCTCGAGTTCAAGGATCGTAACGCGGGTAACAATGCTGTGAGTGGACCTGGTGGTGGAGGCGGAGGCGGAGGCGGAGGCGTCAGGGGCGGCTTCAGAGGTGCTCGAGGCGGAGGTCGAGGAGGCAGAGGAGGTAATGTCGGACTTTCTGGCGCGAGTGCGCAGGCAACGCCGTCTGCTCCGAGTGCACCGAAGGTCGACGCTCAATCGTGATGAAGTATATCCGATTGAACGTCTTGGAGCAGCTCTAGAACCAGTAGACTTGATACCATGCGCACTTCCTCGTCGTGAACGGTACTCTGCTGTCGTGTGATCTCAAGTGTTTCTGGAAGATGTCGCTCGGGAGTCGGATCGACCCTTTGAATCTAGATGCGCTTTGCGGAGGTGACGCGGGCGGGCAAGCGCGCAACAACGCTTGAACTGATCCACCTCACTCCACGATCTCACTCACGCTCCGATACACCTACGAGATTGCGCCACATCAGAATCTGCCTAACCTGCTGGACATCGCTTATATTTTGGAAATATACTGACCGACCGAACTCTCAGCCGCGACCCTCCTCCCGCTCACCGATTCGCCCTCGTAACCTTCCAAGATGGTGCGCGAGAGGGACTCGGACGTCCCTCAGCCCGGACCCGCAACACTGACGGCGAACGCTGGTCCAGATGAATGGCTTGAACAGGCGAAACTATGTCGCTACCTACCGGAGGCTGACATGAAGCGCCTCTGCGAGATTGTGAAGGAGTGCCTGATGGAGGAGTCGAACATACAGCCCGTGCAGTCCCCGGTCACAGTTTGCGGAGACATCCACGGCCAGTTTTACGACCTGCTAGAACTATTCCACGTAGCAGGCGGCATGCCCGGCGAGGTCGATCAAAGGAAAGCCGAAATGGCCGCAGGCGTGAGAAACGAGCAGGCAAGGTCAAGTCTGAGCCCTCGAGGAAAGGCAGCGGCCGGATTCAACGCAGCAGACTTGGAACCTCCCACACAAATCTCCGATCCGAAGGTGCGCAAGAAGATGAAGCGAAGGTTTCAGCAGGACAGTGCCTACACATCTGCAGCGTCGAACGATGGTTCAGAGCAGGGAGGAGAAGACGACGAAGAACAGCGAGGAAGAGAGCGCAGTCGGAGCATGAACGGAGAGGAGGAATACGAGGATGACGGTAACGGCAGTGAGGATAGTGGTGTAGGCGTCAGAAGTGCCAACGCAAGTCGGAGTAAAAGCAAGAGTAACAAAGTCGACCTGGCGACTGGACACCAGAACTTCGTCTTTCTGGGCGACTTTGTCGACAGAGGGTACTTCTCGCTGGAGACATTCACACTGCTCATGTGTCTGAAAGCAAAGTATGGACGTCAGCTCTCCGTGCATCACTCTCGCTGACTCAATGCACAGATATCCCGACAAGGTCACTCTCGTCCGCGGAAACCACGAGTCTCGACAAATCACACAGGTGTACGGATTCTACGAGGAATGTCAACAGAAATACGGCAACGCAAGTGTTTGGAAGTCCTGCTGTCAGGTCTTCGACTTTCTGGCACTTGCCGCCATCATCGATGGCAAAGTTCTCTGCGTCCACGGCGGCCTGTCACCAGAGATCCGAACTCTCGACCAGATAAGAGTGGTTGCCAGAGCACAGGAGATCCCGCACGAAGGCGCATTTTGCGACTTGGTATGGAGTGATCCCGAAGATGTGGAAACGTGGGCCGTGTCGCCTCGTGGCGCAGGCTGGCTCTTCGGAGACAAAGTATCAAGCGAGGTGAGTTGAACCATTGCTGATATCTTGTTTTCTTGGATTAACATACTGACTGCTTCGGAACAGTTCAATCACGTCAACAATTTGCAACTCATCGCTCGCGCCCATCAACTGGTCAACGAGGGCTACAAATACCATTTTGCCACTCAGGACGTGGTGACTGTCTGGTCAGCGCCGAACTACTGCTACCGCTGCGGCAACGTGGCCAGCATCATGACCCTCGGCGATGATCTGGAGCCAGATTTCAAAATCTTCTCTGCCGTACCAGATCATAGGAGAGCGGTACCGGCGGGACGGCAAGGGAGGGGAGAATACTTTCTGTAGACAGAGAATGCGAGCCCACGGCAAGGAACAGCACTTGAAATGGCTCATGAATGGGCGTAGTCTGCAGTCTCGGAATTCGGTCTGATGATGAGTTGCCCACCGAACGAATGTTTTGTGCGCGCCGGCACAGCAGCACGGAGGGGAGCCTACGAACATAGGAGCTGGTTCCGGAGGTGCAAGGCGTGTTCAAACTTGTACGATAGGAAGTGCCGAGCCGAGTACAATCTATATGATACCCACAAGACTGCTCTGTCGTGCGTGTTTTGAGTTCTTGATACTCAATGTGTACCTTCAAAGTCTGCTACTGCTAGGGTTAGGGTTGAAACTTGGATCGTGCTCAAACGACATCGCACTGAATATGCAAGACAGCATCAATGGTCAAGGTCTTTGGTATTGGTATGACCTCCGGTGACATGGTCTTTCACGCGGAGAACTGAATTTGATGTTGATGGCCGCGACTTGATTGCTATGCATCAATAGTCGACAGTTGTGACGTTTGCTTCGAAGGAAGAATTCAACCGGACGATATAAACCGGACGATATAATCATAACGCCGGCTGTCATGAATCTGAGGCAAGCCGCGTAGGATCAGGAGTCAGATGATCGCAGTGAGCTGCAAGGTAGTCCGCAAAAAAACAGCAGAAGCAGACATGGCGAAACCTCGCGAAGAGTGTCGATAACATTGGTAGCCTGTGCTGCGTACGGAATACACGTCCTTCACATCTACCTGGCGCCCCAGCGAGATGTCTTGCTGACCTACATATGCAGCTTACAGGATGTCCTGTCGAGGGGAGGCACATATCGCCAAGGTGTCACTGTTGCCAGTACATTCGTGGCCTCCTCGTCCTCCTGTAGTACTTCGAGGCTGGTCATGCCATTGAAGGTCATGATCATGATCGTGAAATTTTCCACCGGAACAAGCTTCTTCACAGTCCCAAGATTGCGCAAGCCTTGATCGATGCCGCGATGATGACCAACAAAACCTATTCATCGGTATGGAGGTGCCTGTGAAGCAGTACTCCCCAAATGCTGGACCATCAAAGAAGAACCCACGTCCGGCAGGGCAATAGCCTTGTAGACGTGGGCCAAGATTGAATTCGACAAGCGTTGCAGAACGAAGAGCTAGGCCGGCTGGCGTCTATTTGAGCCATGGGGACGAGCGATACATAACCGACAGATCGACCGCCCGTTCGCATCGTTTCAAGTACTCCAGATCTGAGATGGATGGAGATTTCTCCTCGCCAATTGGCAAGAAGCCAGCCCTATGAGATTCGCGGTGCGGCGCAGAGGACCGTCCATGGTGAGACAGACACCGAGGATGGGCATGACGCCAATGCGAGTCTGACGTTCCCAGCAACGTGGCTCCGTCTGGATAGACTGCAGGCGGTGTGGCTTTCTTCTCATCACGGGAAAAGATATATGCCCATGATCTGTCGTGGCGAGAGTCGGTAGACGGGGGGTTCTGATAGGATGAAGCTCTGATTAGGGTACCTGGAGGACTGGCGCCGGGCGATCAAGGACGGCAGGCGGATTCGCGTGTCTGCCGTGCGGTGCGGCATGAACCCAAGCCATCGACCATGTCGCTGCATGTCGTTGAGAAGCATAAAGCGGGAGACCTCGACTGGGTGGATACAGCCTGCACATGGTCAGCTGTACAAACGCCTGCAGCTTGTGTATCGCGAGTTGGACCGGCAACTTTTGAGCACCTTGCCCACGCGCGTCGCAGTGGCTTCTAACAATCTGGCGACTCGCTATAAGGCTAGCAGAATGTTTGAACTTACAGCTGCCGAATGCAGGAACGGGGCGAATGGATTGGGAAGGCTATAGGTTAGCAGGAGGGTCCGACGGGAAGGCACATCTCACACAGTACCGCGGCTCGGAAGGAGAAAACGTGCAGAGTTACCTGGGACGATGCCATGTGGGGGTGGGAGAGATAAAAATGTCTCTTTGATTGTTGACGTGCAGGGACATGCCAGTTGGCAGTGGACATGCGACTGCATGTCACATTGTTGCAACAGACTGTCACGGCTGAGATATTACAGGAAATGAAGTGTGGCCCCTGGGGCCGGCGGGGTGAAGGATAGTTCTATGCGAGAGCTATGAGAGTACCGACGCCTGTATTATATGATCGCCCCTCTTACTGATATGCCTTTTCCCCTGAGTCCAGCAGCAGCGCATTTCATGTCGCCGTGCCTTGTGTTTCGCCCTGCTGAGCTGGCCACGAGAGGCAAACCTACCAGCAGCTTTACTGTCTGGTTGTCCGGATGATGACTTGCAATACATAGAAGGTGTAAGGGGATCCTGGTCTTGCGCTTCGTCTTCCGCTTTCAACAGGCGGCGCTGACTTTCAGGCCACAACCCTCCCTCCAACACATCATTGTTTTCGCGTGCAAACCGCCTTCAATCACGATACAACATTCGCGGACTCGACCTGCCGTTGATCAATAAGGTACGCATGTCCGACTCTGGATCGTCTCGCGTCTCGTCGGGAGGTGAAGTAGTGGAGACTTGAGGCTGAACATTCGATGACAGAGGGAAGTTTGGAGACTAGCGGAAGTGAAACAGACGGCAAGCGCGATCGTTTTGGCCGTCGGCCCACCCCCATCCTCCCTCTCATCACCACCACCCATCTCGTCGGAATACTTTTTTGTATGCGCCACGATTCATGCACCCGACCTCGTTCATGAGGCGCGCGAGGTTCACCACCACCACCACCACCACCACCACCACCGAGAACAACATCACCTACATCTCCACCATCGAATAGGAGTTCCACCAATACCGCGCGCGACCCCAGGCGCCGCTTGAGTACCGACCGCCCTTGCTCGCTTGTCTAGCGAGGACCTCCACATCCAACCCTGGTCGCCGGGCGCGCTGCCACTCGAAGGGGCTGCGTGCGCAATTATGGAACCTCCTGCGGCCTCGATTTCCTCGACCGCGGCGAGCCATGCATCTCCGCCTGCCTCGCCTGGCTTCACTTCACCTCATCAGCCGACCATGCGAGCTCACAATCGCACACAGAGCCGCATGGCCGAGGTCGCGAGCCGATCCAGCGATGATGAGTCCGTTCGAACTGCCGTCAAAGTTGGTGCGTTGATTGCCGTCCTCCTTGCTGGCCAACCTCATATCAAGACATTCTGCTGACCGTGCTCTCTTCCACTAGTTGTCCGCGTACGACCACCGCTGAAAGCTGACGATCCCGGCTTCGATCTCATCCCCCATCGTTTCCGCGAGAGTACCTGCGAGGTCCCCAACTCCACCAGCCTGTCCATACAATCGCCTCAGGGCAAGAAGCTCTTCTACTTTGACCGGATATTCGACGAGCAGACGAGTCAAGATGGGATTTGGGAATACTTGAGCGATAGTGTGTCGTCATTCGTCAAAGGCTACAATGTTTCAATACTCGCCTACGGACAATCGGGAGCCGGGAAATCATACACGATGGGTACATCTGGCCCCGAAGACCAGGCTCATCCCGAGATCAAAGGCATCGTTCCGAGAGCGGCGCAAGCTCTGTTCGAGGCGCTGAACGGCACCTCATCACGCCCTTCTGGACTACAAACACCCAAGCGATACTCGACACAAAACATGCCCAGCATTGCCGGTGTTGCGCGAGGTGGCAATACGTCCGCCAAAAGCTGGGAACTCAGGGCGACATATGTTGAGATCTACAACGAGCAGCTTCGGGATCTTCTCGTACCGGAGGCCGTGCCACAGCACGAGCGTGGGCAGGTGTTGATTCGTGAGGATACCAAGGGCCGGATAATGCTCACTGGTCTCACTCAAGTGCCGATCAACTCCGCCGAGGATGTGCTCAATGCGTTGAACTTTGGGTCGGCCATCAGACAAACCGACGCCACTGCCATTAATGCGCGATCCTCACGCTCACACGCCGTCTTCAGCCTGAACTTGATTCAAAAGAAGGCTGATGGCGCGCCGAACACTCTCTCGAAAGCGGAGAAGCACCGCTCAATACCTTTGGACGATATTTCCGGAGCCGAAAATCTCGTCACGCTGGACAGCAAGCTACATTTCGTCGACTTGGCTGGCAGTGAGCGCTTGAAGAAAACCGGCGCAACAGGCGATCGAGCCAAGGAAGGCATTTCGATCAATGCGGGATTGGCAAGTTTGGGCAAGGTCATCTCGCAGCTGTCAACAGCACACGGCAACGGACACATATCATACCGCGACTCCAAATTGACGCGATTACTGCAAGACTCTCTAGGAGGAAACGCTATCACGTTCATGGTGGCTTGTGTCACACCCGCTACTTTCCACCTGAGCGAGACTCTCAACACGGTTCACTACGCACAACGAGCGAGGAACATCCAAAGCAAGCCGACAATCCAACAAAGTCACGAAGATGGGGATAAGCAAGCAGTCATCGATCGCTTGCGAGCAGAAGTCTCGTTCCTGCGAGATCAAATTCGACACTCCGAGATCAATGCTGGTCGTAACAACGACAAGGGCGAGCGATCAGACCGTCCTCGAGGTCGAGAGACTGAGCTGCAATCTCAACTCCTGGACATGCGAGAAAACTATAACGCGCTCAGCGGACGCCATGCGAAACTCATCTCCGAGATCTCCAAGAGTCGGGACAATGAAGACGCGGAAACACCACTGCTGAACGAAGCAATTGGCGAGCACGCCAGCGACCGAATCAAGAGGTCCAACTCCTTCGCCGAAGCCGTTGAGCAAGTGGTGCTCGAGTATGAAAAGACGATTCAGAGTCTCGAGACATCCCTATCGAAGACGAGGTCGTCGCTTGCAAGCACTGAAAGCATATTGCTTGAAAAGGAGACGCGCATCGCCTACCTGGACACCATTCAGCAGCAGCTACAAGCTCGAGTCGCCAAATACATGGAACGAGAAGCGGACAACGATTCGTATACTCGCTCTCTGGAGGAGAAGATGCATGGCGCGACGACAGACGAGGAGCGCAACGCAACACTGATCTCGGAATTGCGCAAGGAAGTGGCCCGCGCACGGGATAGTGAAGTGGGAGCTGAAGAGTACATTTCGACACTGGAAGAGCGATTGGCGGAGGCCGAACAAGATCAAGATCTGATGCAACGCGAAATCGACCGTCTTGAACATGTTGTTGAGCGCCAGCGGAGCATCGGCAGATTGGATAACATCCTCACTGAGCTCGACGGCGGTCACGATGGCGAGGCAAAGGTCAACGGAGATTCAGTCCTTCCACAAGCACCACGTCCGATGGCCAACGGGCACGTTCGCGATTCGGTCCGCTCGTCGAATCATGACCGGTACAGCAGCGACGGCACGGACTACATGGAGCGCGACATTTCGCAGCCCACACCCGAGACGATGCCATCTTCGGTCACGGAAGCGCCGCGCAGTCCAGCCCAAGCCGAGTTCATGGCCGAGAAATTGGAGAGTCTGACACAGGAATTCTTCGATCTTCGCTCGGAGCACGAGAATGTACTGACGGATTATGATCTCCTGCAACAAAAGTATCGCACCGCTCTCGAGACTTTGGCGAAGATGGAGTACGATAAGGACGTTCCGAAATCGCCGACACTTGGGAGCGATCGAAGCTCTTTTTTAGCAGGCGCGGGGATGGAGGTCGAGGAAAAGGCTACAAATGGACAACAGCCTACATCCTCGCGGTCATTGTCTTCGGAGTTGTCATCGCAGGAGCCACAGAATATTGGCGCGGAAGCCGAGAAAGAGCAGAGCAAGTCTGAAGATGCTGATGCTGCTGATGCCGTCGAGGGAAATGCCACCACACCCTCGAACCGAGCTTCAACTCCGGCCCGCTCACCCGTCGAGCAGGACGTCATCTTGCAAGAGATGGAGACCCTGCGGAAGCTTCACGCCGAGAAGGAGGTCTCCGTGACCGAACTCACCAAGAACTACATGAGCCTTGCTCAGCGACACGAAGCTACCCTCTCACAAGTCGAGAACCTCAAACAAGAGGTCCAAAAATCGCAGCAGATGCGCGCCGCATCACCCACCGTCCCAGCTTCTCCCTCAACATTCCCCAAGAGCTGGCGGAGGAGGTCTGAAGAGCTTCTGAGCAACAGCTCCGACCGTGCGGCCAGATCTTACGTGACGCTGAAGACCTTGGTCCTCAACAACTTTGAGGACCAGGCCGATGTTCGCCACACATTCGAGCAGAACCTAAACAACGTCATGGCCGAGTTGCACTCACGATCGGAAAGGGTGCAAGCGCTCGAGGCGGAGATTGGCACTGTCAAGAAGGAAATGGACACCAAGCAGACGATCATTGCTGGCCTCACCCGTGAGCGTTCAAGCATGGCTGCGTCTTCTGCGGTTGACTTTTCCGTGGTTGGTCAAATGCGCGATCAGCTGATGGAGAGCGAGAATCAAATCCGAGCTCTACACGAGCAGCACGCTACGAGGGAGAAGGAACTTCAGGAACAAGTCGAGAGTCTGAAGGCATCCCTGGATGAGCATCAGAAAGCGAACGCCGACTTACTGTCAGCGCATGGGACGGACCGCGATGTGACGCCAGGCGACTTCCCTGCCACTCCTTCGTCCAACGACAACACGAGTCGAGAAGTCACCGAAGATCAGGCAATGGCGGGCGCTACCAAATCTGACGACTCGGAAGAGGTCGCCAGACTGCAAGAACAAGTCGCGACTTGGGAGGGCAAGCACCGCGAGGCTGTTGAGAGCATGACCTCTTCACAGGAGAAACTCATGGCGACCATTGCGGAGCTGAAAGAGTCGCTGCGAGTTGCGGAAGAGAAGGGCGCTTCACGAGAAGTCGAAAGCTCCGATGGCGTTACGGCCGCTCTTGAGGAGCAGCGCATGAAGCACCAGGAGATGGTCGACTCGTTGAAGGGAGAAGTGGAGAAGCATCGATCCCTCGCGGACGAACACGTCATGAGGCTCGATGAACTGCAAAAATCCTACGACGCCGTTCGCCGGGAGGCCGAAGATCACTCGCAGTCGCGTGAGTTGGCTCAGACGGAGCTGGTCACACACAGAGAGTTGGTCGCCAACTTGGAAAATCAGCTACAAACGCACAAGTCTGCGATCGCGATCCATCAGGAGAGTTTGGAGACACTGCAAGCATCGCACACAAAGGAGATTGAGGAGCTGCAGCAAGCCATGGTGAATCTCGAGAATGAGACGGCGGCGAAGCACGATGCTCTTGAGGAGAGCTACGACAGCGTCGTCACCGAGCTTGAGAAAGAGCTTGCAGATGCGCAAGCTCAAGCGAACAACATCCTGCTCAATGCCTCCTCGGCCCTTGGGTATGAAACCAGCGCGACGAAGCTGCAGTCGCAGATTCAGGGACTCGTAGAGGAAGGCAAGGATCTGCATGCAAGACACCTCAAGACCACGAATGAGCTCAAGGATGTTCAAGAAGAGCTTCAAAGTGCCATCAACCGCTCCGTGGAGTTGGAGAGTCAGATGGGAGAGCTCAAGGCTGTCAGCGAAGAACGCGCGGAGAAGCTCGAGAAGATGACGGAGAAGTACAACAAGAGCTCCACGCTGTGTGAACAGCTCGAGGAGCAGCTGAACTCTACGTTCGACACACATCAAGCGACGACGAACCGCCTATCGACCTTGCAGTCGGAGTCTGGACAGGCTCGGGTGGAATTGGAGAGAGAGCTGGAAGAGGCCAAGTTCAGGAGTGCTCATCTCGAGGTAAGATGGCTTGACGGGATTCGTTCCATGAACAGTGCTAACACATCACAGCAACAACTCAACGCCTTCAAGCATCTCTCCATGGCTTCCAACGGATCATCGACCCAGATCAACCGAGACTCTCTATCGCCCGAAGTCAACTCCTCCCAGCCTGCTCGCTCAGGTTCTGCATCAGGACAAGCAGGTCAACGCAAGGGTGGAGCTGTCCTCCCAACGCCGCCACCGTCAATTCCGCTGCCACCACTCCCACCCCTGGGAACGCCTACGATCAGCGGCTTCGACGGGCCGACATCGCCGACGTCTCGCGGCAGATCACCCAACCCGGGCGCTGCTTCACCACCAGGTTCCGCACACGGCTCCGGCGACATCCCGCCCAGCCCCGCCGTCATGCAACTCATCGAGGAGCAAGAGACCCGCATCCGCACCATCGAAAAGCATCTCTTCGCCGAAAAGCAGCTCACCGCCACATTGGAGGAAGCCCTCGTCGACCTCGAAACCAGCGCCAACCGCACCAAATCGGAGATGGAGAACTGGCGCAAAAAGTGCACGGAGCTGGAGGACGAGCTCGTCAGTCTCCGCAAAGAACGCACCAATTCCCGCGCGAGCATCCAAGCCGTCGAAGAGGAGCGGGAAATGCGCCGACGAGCCGAAACCGCCCGGTTGGCGCTCGAGCAGCGAATGGCGGAACTCAATGCGAACAAGAAGAAGAAGAAGAGCGGGCTGAATTGCTTCTAGGACGAGCATGCGCCGCCACCGCGAAAGCTCGACTATGGGTCTCTTCGTTGTCCGATTTGAGGAGGAGGGAGGACCTCGAGGACCGACCGACCGGAACGAGATTCTCCTCCGTCTTTGTCGAATGCTTTTGCAGCTCTTCCCTTGCATACCCCTCTTGCAAACTACAAAAAGTCCCACGTGCGTACGATCAATGTTTTTTTTCTTGTCATGTTGTTTGATTATTTGTGTCGTTTGCTTTTAGCGCTGTTTTTCGGTCATACGAGGAGGAGATGAAGATGAAGAAGATGAAGAAAGAAGGACGAAGAAGCGCAGGTCTGAAGATTGAGACTGACTGGCTTGATGGATGGATGGATGGATGGATGGATGGATGGATGGATGGGGCGTTTCCGAACGCTCGATGTGCGATTACGTTTTTTGGAACTTTGTCTGCGGTTTTGGGGGTCTGGTTGGGGTTCCTTGCATTTTTGAGGAGAAAAACGAGGTACAAATCTTGGTGCAGAAGAGGGGGGGGGCTCTGTAACTACTACTACCACCACCACCATCACCGGCATACCCCCCCTTTTGCTCTGCTCTGCCCTGCTCTGCTCCCGTTGTACCTTGTACCTTTTGCTTGCTCGCTTGTAATTTATCTTGGGGGGTGGTTTTCCCTACGAGATGGGATTTCGACTGATCGATGGAGTGTTGCGGGGTGTCGCGGAGCGTTGTGGAGTGTCGCGGAGTGTCGGCGGAGGCTCCAACTGGACTCCTCAATCCAGTAATTGAATGGAACCACCCGGAAATGCATCTTTGCTCCGCTCTGCTGTGTGAAGAACCTTTTTTTTTTCCCAGTCGTTCGCTTCGCGGTCTCGACGTGACCTGCGTGGAATGTTCATGTCCTCAATAGTCAAGAGGATGTTGCTCGCGAGGGATCCGTCGTTGCGCGGGGGACTCGTTGTGGTGGGTGGACTGCGCGCGCGCGAGCAGGGTCGCTGAGGTTCGTGGATCTGTGTTGAGAGGTTTCAGGTTGAGGGGGGTAGCGGGTTGGGGTCTGGCGAGGTGAGGTAGGTTGGGCATGTTGATCGCCGATGGTCGGTCGGTTGAGTGCTCGCCCGCTCGCTATGTTGTGGAGTTTGCGCGGCGAGAGGGAGGGCGTATGGTGACGTTGTACCGATGAGTCCGACGGGAGAGTGCGGTGACGGGCGATCTGAACCATCTGTTGGCCCTCCTCTACCACTCGCCTCAGACCGCACTCAAACCCTTCAGCCCTCCACTTCACGCCGGCACCGGAGTCCCATCCCGACTACCCGTCGCCTCACCCCCCTCCCCTCCCTTCCTCGCCACCCTTCTTCTTCTTCTTCCTCCTCGGCACGACCGCGGGTTTCCTCCCATAATTAGCCATGCTCAAGTGACTCCCACACGTCAAACACTGCCCGTCCCCCATCGGCTCGCAGAAAATACTCAGACAGATCGAGCACACGAAGCCCACGTCCACGACCCTCCGATGACAGAAACACGCCGCGCGAAAGTCCACCCCTTCATCGCTCACGCCGGGCATGACGAGGTGATGTCGCGCCGCGGAATCGGGGAGGTAGGCGAACATGAGGTACTGCAGGAAACCCGGGCGGGAGGCCTCGTCGAGCGCCATGTAGATCCCGCCGGTGGCGTCGGCGGCTTGCTGGAGGAAGACGGTGTCGCCGGCGAGGTTGAGGATGTCGATGGGGATGGCGAGGCGTTGGCAGGCGAAGATGGAGTTCATAATGGGGATGTATTGGTCGGCGAGGTCGCCGGAGACGGAGAGGATGAGGATGCGGGAGGTGAGGTTGTGGAGGTTGTGGGGGCCTGTGGGGTCGGCGGCGAGGTCGTTTCCGCCGGCGGAGACGGAGGTGGGGTCGGAGTAGTTGAATTGGTGGGTGGAGGAGGTGGATGAGGGGAGGGCGGCGGATTGTTTGGAGATGTAGGAGAGGGCTAGGGTGAGGGCGCCGGCCATCATTGTCGCGGGAGTGGCGGAGAGGGAGGAGGGGGATGTGCGGGCCATGAGGTTGCGGAGATTGCTGGCGAGGGCGTGTTCGATTTGTGCAAAGGGACGGTATTTGTTGGGGTCATCCGGTGGAGGGAGAGGGGTGTTTCCATTCGTGGATGTTGTGCTTGAGTCTGCCATTTCGACATCGTCGCCGTTGATGTGGGGAGAGGGTGACTTGGGGGCGGTGGGATAGAGCCATTCCGCGCGTTCCGTGTGACTTGCGAGGACGGCGACTCGATTGGCGTGGTTGATGGCAATGTGGGCGTTGATGAAGACCAGCAGATTCACGACGACCTTGGACAGAGAGAGGGAGTGTTCGAGGAGAGCCCAGGCGTGGGGATTGGTGTCGAGGATGATGGTGAGCAGTGACGGCGACTCTCCCTCTTGCTGGCCGCTCTCACGTTCGGTGGCATCGACGGCGTTCATCTCGCCTTTGACTCTGTTATCGCAGTGTCGATGTGATGTATCCCACCCGGCCTACATTCAACGTCGTGACATGGTCGTTGGCATCAAAGATGTGAAGGAAGACGGGGATGCACAAGCCGTGGGATTCAAGTCTTGCCAGATTGCTTGGTGGCTCAGATCTTGGACAAGTCGGACGAGCTCATCCCGTCCGTCACAACACACCATCACATGAGCATCGAGAGTGAGAGCATCGAGTCCGTCGTCGATATGATTCAGACTCGTCTGCGACTGGCATCACCAAGGACGGTCCTCTTTGCACATGACAGCAATGATTTCCATCTCTCCTTGAGGGCTCTCCCTCTCTCTCCTCGGCTCCACGTCCGAGAATAGGCCCGGCGGACCGTCAGGGTCCTGCTGACCTCACAACGCTAAAACCTGAGCTCACATAACGCTAAACGCGGGAGTCTCCGAAATTGTAAGGTTAGAGTTTTTACTGTAAGATCAGAATTTTTACTATAAGCATAGCTTCTTCCTTTTAATACCGTAAGCAAGAATAGTAGTATAAGGGCTATAAAACCGCTATATCGCCGTATAAAACCTATAGAATCTAGCTATATACGTAGCAATCGAAGTATAGTAGACTCTCGCACTTCGCGACTACGATAGGTAGATTAAGGGACTAGAGCGGGTATAAGCTACTCGATAGGGCTAAGAGTAACCTTATCGATAGTATTACCTATATAAACACTACTAATATTATAGTAGAGTCGCATTTAGTATAACCTTTCCGACCGGATAAAGGCTTTTAAAATCGAGTATTATATGCTTATACCCGAGTATCCTCGGACTACACTTTATAGTATCGCCTATATTATCGATACTTATACTATCTCCGATATCCTCCCTACTATCGGCAATAAAATTCCGGCCGTAATTATAGGGTAGGTAAGTAAAGTTAGGCGTAATATTACGGAACACCTAACGAATTATGTTATTCGTAACTATACTTATAATGTTGCCTAGATCTAGTACTCGAACCGAAGAATTAAAGGTCTATATAAGTCGATAAGCCCTTACCTTAGTAGAATATAAGTTCTTCGACTTATAAAGCAATATAACGGGATTAAGTACTACGAGTATACTATCGGTAAGGTTATTAACCGTACTTACTTAAAAGCTAACGAGCGAGAGTAGCTATAGTATTAAGTAATACGTTAGCGGTAAGGCGCTAGCGCCTTCGAGAAATAAGACGATCGTATAAAAGTAAATATCGAGTTTATAGCAATCCGGAGTCGATTCTTAGACTCCCGCGGTTATATAAACTAGATTAAAGGAATATGTCGACTAGTCTTCGAGTACGATTAAAACCTAGTAAGCTTTAGGACACAGGTAAGGTTAGCGATAGTATTATAGAGGAGCTTACGTACTATATTAGGATCTCTTCGGTAGATTCGGTGCCTCTATTCGATATACGTAGTAGACACATAATACACTAACACACTTTACGAGATAGTATCTACCTAATTTACTAGTTAGTTTCGAACGACTAGGGGAGCTCTTTTATAACCCTAATGCCTTTACTACGGACTAAGACGAATGCTACGTATACGAAGGAAACTAGGTAAGGAGATAGACCTATAGTAAGACGTATAACATCCCAATGTATATTACGCATACTATTACGTATAGGGTTAGTCCTAACTATATACCTAAGGTTATCCGTAATGTGCGACCTAATAGTACGACTAATCTAAGGCCCGATATTATAGGTAATTACTACCTAATAGGGGTCGGGCAGTTTATCTCTTAACGCGTACTATACGAAGTTAAGTTTACCTAGATTGTTCTATTCGACTTAGATATAATGCCGAGGATTATTGTCGTCGTAGAAGGTATACATAATTACCCGCTAAACGGCCTAAATAAGCTCCCTAAGCAGATTCGCGAAGAAATTTGGAATGTACTAGTTACTACGAGGGATCTAGCTATAACGACGAGTATGTAACATTACACAACATATCCGGCATAACAATATAACTAACATTATTAGATACCTTCCGGAAGAACCTATTAGTAAAAGTATAGATAAAGTTATATAATATCGAGACGATAGAGGGTGTCTATAAGGCTCTTTACTATAATAATATCGTTAGTAGTATAATCCGTAAGATAAAGATACTATTATAGCTAGGCGGGAGATCGATTGAAACACTATATTAGATATAGCTCTAGGATTAAGAGAAGCCGCGGGACTAGGTAAGGATACGCGTAGGGCTAGGTATAACATTATAACTAACAACAGCCCTAACATTAGCGATATCTTCGCGATATCTAGTATAGCGATAACCTGGAACAATATATTGTTACCTATATGTTTAACGAACAAGCACAAATCTAGGCTAGCCGCTATGCCTTCGAGATTAATATAACCTTTAAACGTGTTAATTACCGTATTACCTACGACAACGAAGTTCTATTTACCTATAAAGGGTTTTCGGGACATAGTAAGCTTATAGCCGACCTTATGTATATAGTTACGACTAATGTTATTATATAGTCTTTGTCCTTTGCCGGGTATATAGCAATTTCCGAGGCGATTAGTTCTAGAGACGACTTTTCTACTAGGTCTTCTATACCCTTACTAATATCCTCGGGCAAGAACATATTCTATAGAGGCATATATACGGCTATAGGTTTACTTATATAAAGAGTAACTAGTCCGGAGAACAACATTTAGGTATATAAAGCTATAGCCGGTCTTAGCCGTAACCTTACGTAGGAGATTATAACCGAGCTTACGGCTAAGCTTACGTATAATACTAAGGCTAACAACAGCTAAGGCCTCGGTTAATACCTCGAAGACATTAAACTGCCCTACCAAAACCTAGGGCGAGACTAGCGAGAACATCTTAAGGATGTTCTTATAATCTATCGCGTGCATTTCTTTCGTAATATCGACGAAGTATTTGGGAAAAGCGTCGACTTGCAACCGGCTATTATAATTATAAAAGGACTTACGGGCACGTAGACCTACGAGGAATATTAAGCAGCTATTAATCTACTAATAAGTTCGTGCATAATATTACGGGTAACCTCATAAGCTCTATTATAGCTAACATTATTCTAGTGCATCCGAATTAGGCTATAGTTAACTGGGCGTAGAACAAGAACAGCGAGTATATCGCGTATAGCATCGCCGGTTACTTCTCGCGTGTACCTAGGGATGTTTGGGATAGTAAACGACCGGATACGAATTCAAACGAGTAGTCCGGCTAGATAGGACAGTCCTTAGGAAAAGGTAGTATCCCTATTCTTACGTATAACCCTACGCGTAATCTTATATATAACATTACTTACTCTTTATAGGATGTAATCTTGTCCTTACGTACGACCTAGGTAAGACTATAGACGCCCGTGCCTATAGTTAGTAGGTTAGTCGCGCGAAGACGGGGTAGTAGACCTACTAGAAAGATCTATTAGCCTAGAAACGGCTGGAAAAGAATCTTCGGCGTGCTAGTAAGGCAATTCCTAGCACTATATATAAGGTTACGGCTAACATTATTAGCCCTCCGAATAGAAAAGAAATAGAACTAATATTAGGAGTAGTAGCGGGATCCTAACTAGGGCGGAGGACCTAGCGCCGCCGGTAGTAGTAGTGCCCCCGGTAGTGCTCCCGGTAGTGCCCCTAGTAGTCCCCCCGATAGTACCGGCTACGCTACCCGTAGACCTAACTATAACCCTAATGTCGACGACAATAACGACCATAACGACAACGATAACGATATAGACAATAATAGGCTACCGCCTCCCCTACCTTTTATAATGCAATAGTAGGTATAAAATATCGAATATAAGTCCCGCGTTTATAGCCTATAAGGTCGTAGGCGAGGTTAGAAGTAAGGTACCTAATAGCGTCCTACACTATCTATACTAAGATTAATACGGACCTTAGTATCGATCTCTTCGGCATTAATAAGGCGGACTCCTATAACTACCGGTAGAGCTCCGGTACTATAGACGTATGTCCTCGCCCGTAACATTACGCCTAACATTACCGCTAACATTACGTATAGTATATTCGAGGAATATAATACTAATCTACTAGTACTTGAACGGGCACGCAATGCCGTAAACGAATCTCGAATTGCTATCCTCTAATAGGGCGGAGCCGATCTAGGACCGGTGCGGACTA